>JARFNZ010134646.1:0-10955 GCA_031763405.1 Balanus nubilus
CCTGGCGGGGGGGGGGGGTAAAATTTACCCCCCAGCGAGGCGCGGTTTAAACTCCAATCATCAACATTTCCATCATCCTATATTTCTCAAAACTCCAAATATGTACTCCAAAAATATCCTATTGTTTACTTAAAGATACCTTTAGAGGCATTTTTCCATACACTATTGTGGACGTCCTTCAATACATTTTCAGAGACGCCCTCCGATATGCCTTCAAAATCGCCCTTCGATACAACAATGAAGCCCCCCTCCCCCTCCCCCTCTACACAGTCTTAAGTCGCCAGCAGGTCCATCACTGTGATCTGAGTGTGCCATCCCTACATATCTCCAACGGCACTTTTGCTTAATGTGAGGTTTCTGGTATCAAATATCGCGTCTTTGGTGGTCTTTGGGAGGGTGCCATCGGGGATATATCGGTGGGTTTCTTCGTGGCAAATGGAAGGGCGTCTCCGAAGGTGAATTGGGGGGGGGGGGGGCGCCTTCATAGATGCATCGTAGGACTCCTTCGATAATGTATTGTAGGACGCATCCTAGAGTGCATGGTATGGCGCCTTTGAAGGTATGTAGGAGGATTCCCTTGCCCTCGAAGGTTTAGCTGGTGTGCCCTTTTAGCTGGAGGTTTGTCGGAGGGCGCCTTCAGGTACATCGGGCGGTACCATATCAAATGATGTGGTAAGGCACCTTCGGAGTTCGGAGGTGTATAAGAAGGCGACTTAAATGGTGTGTGGGGTAGGGCTCTCCAGGGGTAATGGAAAGGTGCAGCAGGACATCCCAGATGCATCGGTTGATCTCGATCGGGTGGTCTGGGAGAGGATAAATCCTTAAAAGCCTCACATAATCCTGAAAACCCATGGGATTCCGAAGGTATAGACAATATCAAGTGACTGAAGACGAATTTTCCTTCATAAGAACTGTTTACATTTTCCCGATATATCCGGAACTGTGTCAATTTTCCCCGAGTTCCGGCATAGTCTTGGTAAGGGGATGGGATGGGGGGGGGGGGGTATGGTTCTTTGGCCCCTTTCTAATCCGCCCATGGCCCAACGCCTTATGCTTTGGACCCAGAGTCTGACGACGATAGAAGTGTCAGGTTTAGCACTAATATGTGTCTCCATACATTCAAATATATACCCATAACGTTTGCATCCCTTTTGAAGAAAGTAAAATGCTTAGAAAAGGGCCCGGATTCTCCTGGGATTCATGCACCAGGATTTCTTATGATCTTTCCTTGTTCCAGGATTCCTTATAACCTTTGACTGTGCTCACGGTGTTCTGATACGTCGATCATAAAAAGAAAATATGGCACACGAAAGAGTAATGAGCAAAAAATGCAATGCGTATTGCATTGCCTGTTGCAACAATTTACATTCAAAGCCAAAAACGTCTCCGGGCATGATACATTTCTAAGATGTGGGTAGGCTCTGAATGGGTGCATCGGGGGTGATTTGGATCGATAATTGGAGGACTGAAAATCCATATAAATCAGTCATATATAGTTGTTATACTTCCCATAACTATAACCGTACTTCCCTATCAACTACTTCCCTAACTATTATAGTAGTATCTAACTAGTGAAACATCTTTTCCCACCTGTCGACGTTATCGGTCATTTTTAACATTTTACCCATTGTTAATGCAATTACGGAAGGGTAAAACAATATATGAACAATATCCAGGAAAAAGTATTTATCTTGCGGCCTCTAACGTGTCAGGGCTCCTCCGCAGCGTCATCCTTTGTTAACGATTGGGTCTAAATTGCTAGTTTTTTTTGCAATAGTTGCAATTTTCAAGTGTGATTTTGCAAATGTAAGTTTTTAGATTAAAACTAAAATCAATGTTTTTTGTGATCCACTTGACCAACGTTACACTACTCCATTTCCTCGGAAAAAAATATTTAAACATTTTCGCCCCTCGAATAACCCATCCTACCCAGCAGGGCATGAAAAATACGGAGGCCCAGCGAGTTGAAATGCTTAGAAACCTCAACTGTGATTCCTCTTCACGTAATCGACTTCTGCAAATGTAGATACTAAAGGATACTCACAGCGTGCACTTCTACTTAGAAGTGACTATATTGACTTTACCACGACCTCAAAATCTCTCGAACTATATGTGAATCTGAAAAATGGCGGCAGCTTGGGGTTAAAAGCTCACTGAAAAAGTCGCAACACCCGAATCGCTGAAGAAGTATAACGGAAGACACCACGTTTCAACGTAGCACATCTCGTAAGTGTAAAAGTTTTGATGTGGCTGAACTCAGGGGCACATAATGAAAATTGGGTATGCTTTTAATGGTGGCCTCTAGGTCACTGCCGTGCAATTTCGAGTGAGTAAGTGTGAATTAGGTATAAGAAGAATATGCGTTAGTCACAAACAACCTATGTATGTACTGTACAAATAAAGGTTGCCGAATCAAATTGTTTAACTTGAACGTATTTTGCACTGCAGTTACCCACTTTATGTCATGCGAGGTAATTCAGCTAACAAACACACGCGAGTGATGTAATTAGTCGAAATGGGCCCATCCCAAGAGACCGAACCCGTCCGAATCCCACTGTCGGACCACCTAAAACTACCTGCTACCTGTCGGATGCTAGCTTGCATGAGGAATAAAATTAAATTAAATAACAGACCATGAAGTATGTAAATGACAACACAATTAGCTGGAATTGATTGACGAAACAACCCATGAACAGCTATAATGGCCCAGTAAGCACACATATGATCCACATACATGAATTTGAAATACATCTTTTGGGAACAGTATATCGCCAATGGTGTAATGAACCGCGGAATCATCAAATCATAACTATCACGTATCACGATCCACACAGCGCGCGCTGCCACTACAGTCATTCGAAATGAATGGCTGTGTCACACGGTATACTGAACCTTTCCATTTCATCGAATCTTACTTCTGGGTTGGATTAATAGTCTTCTGGGTGCCAACAACCGCGCAGTTCGGGCGTCCCCCCCCCCACCCACCCACCCCCAAAAACGATTGACATTCTTCAGCTCCCCATTTTCATCATTCAGAAATTCCTTGTCATTGATGGATGACGTGGGCCCAATTTGATTAGCAGTTTATCTTGATAACAACTGGATAATGTAAATGTACATTGAATGTACATTTACATTACATATTATGTACTTCTTTATTTTGCCGTCAATATATTTTATGCTATTGAGCACTTGAGTATATAGCTATAAGAACCAGGTATTGAGCTACGACCATAGAAAGCAGTCGCTTGCATCACATATGTATCCGAAAACCTTCAGCTCAGGCTGAAAAAGGCCATACATTTTTCATCTTCACCATGAATCCAAAGTTAAATTAGAACTTGACCTTCACCATCAAGCAGTTCTGAGTCATCAACAATTAACTCAGCACCTGAGGCCTGACATCTCAACTTGGGAACTTCTCCCGGTACGACCCGGATTGGCACTAACTCAACGAGCCGAGTCATAAAACGCCGACGAGGCACCGCCTAAAAGGCAGCTCTCGAAGCCTTGTGCTTTCGCTCGTGCAATATAAAGTACGCACGTACCGGCGCAGCGCCGGCGGCCCTCCTCACTGGCATGGCTGCGGGCAGTCCACCAACAGATGGTCTGTGCTCGACCGGCTGCAATGGCAGTGCAATGGCTGTAATGGCAAGGGCAGACAGCCGCCAGCACCCGGTAAACCCCACCATCAGAATGACTAATATATCCGTGGTAGCAGAGGCACTTGTTGCTCGATCCCTGGGTTATCTGGGTTTTGTCAAAGGTGTTTCCGAGTTTTTTTTTAAAGCAGTCTAGGACCCATGCCAAGTTGCCCCTCTAAAGGCCGGGGCTGCGTCGGCTCCTGCATCTATAGGTGCAGGTTTTTAAGTTGTGTTGGGTCAAAATAAGTTCAAAAGGCAAATCAAGTGTTAAGGTCATATTTTCCATTATCATCCTTTCTTTGCAGTCATGACCTCCTAAATCGTATGCAGTTGCACGCATCCCGCATGAACCCACGAAAAATTGTTCAGAAAGGTCAAGGCGATGGCCAGGTCACAGCCAATGCTCATTGTCTTCACATTCTTCTAAAATTATGTTTTGAAATAGCCAATGTGTTTATTTAATATTCATATATTACTGCAATAAGCAGCAAAAACACTTATCCATTCAGACTCGTCTGTGAGGCCAAAAGCTGGCAGGTTTATTGTGCCTCGCAAAATAATGAACATTTACTTAGTCCATATTCCAGCGGGGAGCGTTTAGCTTTACAGTACAATTGTAAGCTATGTAGGGGAAAACGTTCCTTGGTTATTTTTCAAATGGTGCAAATAATAATTTTTCATGCACATTTTTTGTTTATTTAAGTTAAAGAAGTGGTGCAGTTTTGTTACCACCCGGTAAGGATGGGCACATTAGTAGCATTCACGAAGGAGCCAGCCCTGATGGCGGAAGGAAGTCTGGCTCACAAGTAAACACAATTGGGTAATTAGAAATAATTTGTACCACGTACCTTTGTTTATTTTGCATCGTCTTTGTTCAGTAATTGTTCCCGTGGGAGGCAGATCGCCCTCGTGTCAGAGAGCATGTATATTGCCTGTGACGAGGACGCTGCGATACACACAGAGATAGCGTTAAGTAACAGTCTCTAGAGCAGACGTTTTGTTCCATGGCATAGCTCCTAACTCAAAGAAGTTATGTCATGAAACGTAAGTCTCTCATCTGTGCCAGGATAGGCTACAGTCTTTTGAATATTTAATTCCATGACAAGGCTGTACCGTAGATATGCAGTTAGCCGGATATAACTTAGGAATTTTGCAGATGATTGATTACTGTCGCGGCAGCTTCCAAGGCCATACGGTGTCTCCAGCTCACTCAAAGCCCTTGAAGATACTTTCCCTAATGGTGCCCTGCAGCGGTTAGTTGTCTCCAGCCGGTCGTTTGTATACACTGCAAGGGTCTGCACAGTGTTGCCGGTGGCGGCTGAGCCCAGTGGCAGGGGCCTGAACGGGGCGGCGGGCGGCCGCGACGGCAGTAGGCCGTTGTCCCCTCCAACAGCAACGTGGCGCTGTTGACCCTCCTGCTGACCGTCCAGCTGGTTGCGTCGCGGACCTCCGCCGCCGCCACCGCCGGCGAACACAGCATGATCGCCGTCTCGGAGAGCGGCATCATGCACCTGGACTCCAGAGGCGAGCTGCTCGCCTGGCGGCCGGAGTGTCCCAGTGGTGGCAGACCCGGCACGTTGCCACCAACCCGCGCAACGGCACCGTCTGCTGGGTCAGCGCGCCCCCCCCCCAAAAAAACAAAAACAGGACCTATCAGCGGTGGTCCTCTGCGCAGAGCTAGCTAACCTCAACCAGACTTGGGACCTGCCGCAGCCGCGCGGGCTCCGCGTTAACAAGCCGGATGCGCTGGCCTTCGACTGGCGCAACGAGAACTGGTACCTGACCGAGTCGCGAGTCAACTACGCCTTTAGCTACATGTTCGATCGGTGCATCCAGCTCGGCAATACGGGTGGTAAGGTGCGCTGCTTTGCCGCGTGCGACATCCCGAAGCGACTGTTGTTCCGCGTCATCACCGATACGGGACCGTACCTGCTCGAGGTGCTGAACCTGGACGGCACTGGGCGACATCAGCACGCTTCCCATCAGCCTCACTTACCCGGGCGGACTCACCGTCGACCCAGTGCGACGGCATGTCTATATACTGGATATTGGCCGGTACCCCAACAACATCGGATTCTTCAGAGTGACCTACGCCGGCGAAGACAGGAAAGTGATTGCGGAGCGAGACGAGGTATTCCGCGCCGATTGGAAACGATCCATTGACGTCATCAACGACGACATCTTGGTCTCTTGGGACGGCCACCGCCGGCGAACACAGCGTGATCGCCGTCTCCGAGAGCGGCATCATGCACCTGGACGCCAGAGGCGAGCTGCTCTCCTGGCGGCCGGAGGCGTTCCAGTGGTGGTGGTGAGCCGCGTCTCGGCGTCGAACGGCAAGGTGGAGGACCTGGTGGTTGGCGCTGTACGCAGGGAGACGGTGCCGGCACTGGCCAAGGTGGAGTGCCTACTTGCCGTCAATATTTTCTCAATTGAGACGCAGCTGGAGGTGGCAAATCCGGGCAGCGACGCCGGCTGTCAGCATCTCTGCATCCCGACGGTGGTGAATGGAACGGCAGAGGCGACCTACTTCTGCCCGGAGGGTGAAAAGCTGGTCGACCTGGAGTGTCAGAAGGTGTACCCAGCCTACGCGGTGGTGGTGGGGCCCGACTCCCTCCAGGCCGTCGACCTGCAGACTGAGCAGGCTACAGAGATTCTTTCTGACCTCAACGACGTCTCCAAAGGTGGACTTCTTCTGGCAGGGCGGTGATGAGTTCCTGCTGTTCTAAGTGGACGACGGCAGCTTGTTCAGCGGCCTCTGGTCGCCGGGAGGTGTCGTCTCCGATGCGAGACGCTTGGTGCAGAGTTCCGAGACGCAGCGAGTCTTGGAAGACGTCGTCGACTGGACACAGCGCAATCTCCTCTGGATGGAAAGAAATCTGCCCGAGAAACACAAGCCGCTGAGCTTCAAGATTGCACCGTTTGACGGTACGTACGTCAGGACGGTAGCATCCGAATACTGGAACGAACAGAAAAATCTTGTCATCTCCAGCTACGGCAGGTTTTTCACTTCACGTAAAGAATCTGGGGCGGCGACATCGAGTTTAAAGCAGTCGGCATGGATGGTGATATATCCTATGTAGGCTTCGCATCTTCTGCTCGTGACTCGCCGACATCTTTTCCCACCGCAATTGCCGTTGATCTGTCACTGGGAGTCGAAACGTGGATGAACCGCATCTTCTGGACAAACAGCATCACAAATGTCGTCGAGGTTCTCTGGCAAGAGTGGTTGTTTTTCATCATAAAAACATGCCAACTAAGTGACCCACCCGAGCTTGGCGCACGCCGGGCGGCCGACAGCGAGACTGGCGGCTCGGTGCGCCAGCTGCCCGTGGAGACGGGCGGCGGCACAGTGCGCGTGCTGCACCCCCGGCTCCAGCTACCCCCCAGCCCCGCCCCTCCAAAGATCCTCTGTGACGAGCAGCGCAACGGCTGTTCGCACTTTTGCGTCCAGGTCCTGGTCGACTGGACGTGGGTGGGACAGTGCGCCTGCCCGGATGGTCAGACGTTCGGAGACGACCAGAAGACTTGCCGGCAGGCCGAGTAGCAGGCATCCACGCGCTGTTCTGTCCGTGTATGCACCTACTGCACCCGCATTTCGGCGCTGATAATACGAAATCGAAATAGTGTAATCCGTGTGTACTCCGAATGTATCTGTTGGCTAACCATCTTATAATCACCAATAGCAATACAAATTGCTTGGTAATATGTCAACATCTTGCATAGCCAATAGTTGTGACGCTCGCCGCTGCTTGCGGTCAAACGCCTTTCTTAAGTAAACAAAAACGGTTTTTGCAAGTCACGTAGGCATGTACTTACACAGCTGTGTTAGGAGGTAACTTTTGCTGCCAGTGAGTACGTGGAGCTTTTGGAATACCTTAGTATCTTACTAGTGAGAATTGACCTGTTGCATGCCGATTTTTATATTACGTTTTTACTGGCACATTTCCCAGTCTTTCGCCGACTCTCAACAGACCGTGGTCATCGCAGTACGGCGGGAGTGGCTACTGCTCGCAGCTACTGCGTTGATCGGGATGCTTGGCTTGATCTCCTCTGCATCGTCTGTCTGTGGTGGGGCGTCACATTTGCCGGTCAGTCCTGGTTGCGGCAGAGGAAAGGAACGAGGTGTCGCTCAGTCACCTGCTTTGGAGCGTGAGTTCAGAGGCGACTAGCCCTCTTGAGCAGTCGTTAGCTCTCAGCCTTCCCGGGACGTGGCGCCACGTGGTGCCTGCATTCAGTTCCTTTACCTCAGCTACTCGGTTAGCTACGAAGGTCTGGAACATCCGTGACTTGTTCGAAATGTACTGCAGAACCACGCTGTTTCCTGACTAGCAGCATATCGCGTCAGGCTTTCTTGGGCTTTCTCACTGCCGCATTGGCAAGTCTGGCCCCTAGTGGGGCGGCTTGTAGTTCCAGCCACACGATCGACAGCTCCTTCAGAGGAACTACTCGGTTCTTGGTAATGAGGAACCGGCACTGCTGGGTGTTACTGTGAGTCATTTGATTTAATGTAATCAAGGCACCGAAGGAGGCCTCTGATGCACCACAGTACACAGGGAGCTCCCGAGACTTGACATCTGCTCTCAGTAATGCACATCTCGGGACACTGATATGCAGAAGGTCGCTGGACTCGCGGAGCCAGTCAAGCCACTGCGTCAGTGCTGGATCCATTAGCGGGTCATCCCAGCATAGATGTCGGGATCACAATCGCTGTATCATGATTCTAGTCTGCACCGTAAACGGCAGACATGTGCAGTGTGCACTATTTGAAATAGAAGTATTTGGAATACTGTTTAAGCTGTACTTTTTTATATTTCAAATAGCACATCTCACAACTATTTAATTTCCTATTCTTAATGCCGATTTTGGGATCATTTTTTATTTGCAGATAGCAAAAATAGTTTATCGTTCGCTGACTCGTTAATATAATTTCCGTTCCATCTTTGATGGGCTCTTACAGTTGTACCAAAAGATGATCGGATTGGATAATTGATTGAGTGATATGATGTGATATGATTGAATATGGCCATGATTGGAGACAGACTTGTTAAAGATTCCAAATTTTCATGGATACATTCACAGGCTAACATGAATGATTCGATCATATTTCAATCACTCGACATTTCACTTGTGAATCGATTCATAATGATTCATGGACTGGCATGAACGATTCACGAATTATTATTTAGTTGGGCATGTTCGGGCGTCTTTCGGGCGTTTTCCGGGCGTTCTTTGGGCGTTTTTTTATTATAATTTATGACTAATTCAATCACAATAATCATATATGTGTCAGTGCAAACATAGTGCATGCATTCGGTGCTAGGGGTTCACAGACCAAGCTGAAAGTAATCTTAACACGGGTTGACTCGGTTCTATTCCCCATTATGTAGGTAGGATATATTTTGTTTATGAGGTCCGACATGTTTCGAATAAATACTGGTCTAAACGGATCCATTGGAGCAAATAAGTACTTGTGGAGCGCAAACCAAACTTCAAGAGTGATTTACGTTGCCTACAGGCATGACCTATCAAAATGGGGGGGGGGGGGGTCTCCAGCCGAACGCGCCCCGCTTGGGGGGCAAATTTTATCCCCTTTTATATCCCGAACCTATGGTCGCAGCGGGACGCGCAAGGCAGCAAACAAAAATTATCGATGGAAATCATTTTAAAACATATCTGAATTTGTTTAACAAGGGTCTAAAATTTCAGGTCAAGGTCAGGTCAAAGGACATAACCACGTGTTCTCGATTCATTGTCTGTATAGGCCAGACTATCAACAGCAGCAAATCAAAGGTAGCCCAAATTACTTCCAAGTGTAAAAGAAAGGCACTACGGGACTATGAGTCTCATACTGAGTACAGGTCAACGTCAAGGTCATATCACAAAAGGTCACATGTGCAAAAGTTACATAAAAGCTGCGTGACATATGTTCCATGTGTTGTTTCAGACATAGTATTCGATGGACTTAAAATTTGTATCGTTACTCTAGATAAATGGGGATGAGATCTTAGGGGTGCATTTAGGCCCCCAACAGACAGAAAAGGCGTCAAAAACACCGGCCAGGAATAGGGTTCAACCAGCCCTACCCCTACCAAAATTTGCTTGATACGAGTATCTGGAACTCTGTACCTGTTGCACTGTTTGTAAACTTTTTATTTGGATCATTGAAGTTGTAGTTTAATTATATTCAAAGATCCCAAATGTTTACTAACGACTGATCGAGTGATCTTCTGTGTGTTGGTTTTCATCTTCCTGCCTCATAGATCAGCCTAAGTGAAATGACTAGCGATCTTTTCCACCCCGACCTTCTCATCCTCGACCTCCACCTTGCGACTTTTCCAACTCCGACGCTACCGTTATTATCAATCACCATTCGTCATGATGGCAAGTCGGGGCCCAGCCAGCTCCTGAATCCTGGATGAAGCCACTGCAACCAGATAAGGAAAACGGGCAGCTCAGAGCGGGCCTTATTGAGCGCCGGCATAGCCTCGAGCCTCGCCGTGATAAATTCAGCCGCTTCAGAGTAGTCCGATTGGAAAAGTTGCTGGAGTCGCGTGTTTGAGTGGCCTGCCCTTAGCCATGTCACCGAGATTGCTAAACAACACTGGCGGAGGGGCTGGAAACTTTTTTGTTCATTACACATCTTGGGAACACCCACAGAAGACAGTGGCTATTCAGCTCCTGCGTCAATGGATGGGGGATAATAGTGGAAAACACGGGCATACATACACACTCAAAATACACATTTCACATTTCACCATCCGGTACAATGCCGGTGTATTTCATCGCTGCATGAGGTGGCGTTTTAGCCACAATTTAAAATGGCTGGTCGTCATGCTTTGGAGTGCGATGGGTAGTCTGTTGTACTGTAAGGCTGCGCGATAGCAAAACCTTCGCTTTCCTGCTTCTGTGCGAATGGTAGGTGGGCATAGGTTGCTGTTCTGCCTATAATATTTGAGCGTTCACGCACTTCTTCGTTGCGATGAAACATCCTGGGTAATTGCTGCAGGCTCCTCAGCTCCGATCACCTTGTGCAGCAGCACCAGCGTGTCATGAGATGACAGATCAGTGGCCGATTGCCACCCCAGCGCATCGCGAACATCCTCCACATGGTCATATTTGCGACGGCCAGAAATTACTCTGGCGGCAAAGTCAATTACTTTTTGAATGCAGTCAATATTTGTCTTTGTGCAGTTTCCGTAAACTGGCAAGCAGTAGCAGATGTGCGAGAGCACTAGGCGTTCACAATTGTCACGATGGTGTCAGCTGGTAGTTGGTGGCGTGCGTGGCTCAGTCCAATCAAGGTACCAAAAC
>JARFNZ010134657.1:0-10954 GCA_031763405.1 Balanus nubilus
AAGTCTGTATCCGTATCTGTACCCCGTGCCGTGCCGTGCCGTGCCGTGCCGTGCCGTGCCGTGCCGTGCCGTGTCGTCCGTGTCTAATGCTGTTGGTCACGGGACGTAGTCTGTTAAAGCCTGACTGGACCCCGGTACCTCGCAGCTCGTGACAGGCCAGCCGCCGCCGTCGTCGCCGTCTGGGCTGAGTTAGGTCCGCCCTTCAACTGGCTTTGTCCCGAGTCGAGGGAGTGGGGCAGGCACGGGTTTTTGCGCGGCTTGAGAAACGCAGAGCAGTAACTCTCAGTCCGGTTAAAGGTGGCTAGCGGCGTGGTTAATGTCCCAAGTTACGTTTTTATTACCCGGAACGAAGTTATATTTAGTTGAAGCGCTATTCGCTGCAGATGTTTTGTCCGAAGGGCGAGTTTTTTTTTAGGTGTTTTGATTTGAAGGTAGAAGGGGAATGGTAGGTAAAAACGAGGCGTGGTTTATCTTGTTTTACGTGCTGTATGGTGGTTGTTGAAAGGTTGAGTTGCAGAGGATTGTTGCTGGTAAGACCTGCGTTATGACGCACGATTTGCACCGAACAATATTTGCGCCGAACAATGCCGTCACAAAACAATGCTCATGGATTTTGTATGGCGGTCTGGCAATGTTGCAGTAGAATGGAACACAATGACGTAAGCGACCTCTATGTCTGTAATGTTGAAACTATGTTACCCGTATGGCATACCTACGTCAGCAAATGGCGTTACCTTTGTTATCACGCAGTCGCTTAGTAACCACATGCAATAGGTATTGGGTGTGTATTAAAGTAACTTGAAAAGAGATGGGTGCTGTCCGAACAATTTTTTTTTCAGCAGCGGAAAAGGAAGCTCCTTGGCAATATTGGATGTGCTTGAACAATATAGACAATAAAAACAAGAAAAATCGTTGTTTATATCAGCCATCTAAAGGTAGTAAACAACGTGTTGTCTGCTGTAACCGTCTTGGACTCCAAGTTTATTCGTTCCTTTCTTACATTCATTTTAAGCACCTTGTTGCTCCAGAAGGCATTGATTAATATACCTATAAGTAACTCACATTCCATAGCATACGATCACTTCCTAAGCTGACGTAGGTATCACCCAAGGCGTGGTAGTCACCACAAACCTGCCTGTTTATTCCCGGAGCGCCCCCGCCTTTCGTCACGGCCGTTGCCATGGTAACGCTCGCCGGCAGTCTTGTCACAAACAGGCCCATCAGTTGGCCGATTAGGCTGCATCTGAGCCGCTACCAAACACCTGATACCATCAGCAGGTCTTCATCCCCGCCCCTGCTGGGGGAGATCGGCTCTGTTTGATGGACGGGGACATCTCAGTCAGCTTCTGACGGCGTGAAAGTTTGTTTGGTCACGGGCGTGAACACAGGAATGCATGGAGATAGGAGAATTGCGGCTAGTTTGCTGGCGGACAGGTGCATTTTCTGGTAAGATAAGAAGAGGTTGGCTGTTGTGGGAAGTGCGCGTGTTAGGGATTGATTCCGATGGAGTCACTGCGATTTTTCATCCAAATTATTTGCATCGATGGGAATATCACGAGTTTTCTTGCCTAAAAATGCTGACAATTGTTCTTGGAACACTCTATTAAAAGTATTTGGATAAAAGTGAATACAATATCACGGGTTTATGATATTTTTGAAACTGTTTTTGTTTTTGGTCCCAATGAGCTGTTTGCCGCTCTTGAGACACCGATGCCAGCAACATATTCTTTAAAAGCTCTCTCCCAGACAATGCTGAGAAGATATATTGACCTCAGGCTAAGAGCCTAGAGGGCAACTGCAGCTAATGAACATTCATCTTAAGTGTTCCGTTAATCCGACACCGGTGCCCGATTACAGAGTCCGGCATGACTGGCGAGTTGGCCTCAGGCAATGCAGATAATGGGCGCAAAGGGCTACAAAGGGCTCGATTACGGACAAAATTGACCGGCCAATCGAGAATGCCGGCTATGCAGACGCGCGTCGTCTTCGACTTGGTCTTCGAGAGACAGAGTTGGAGCAACGCGCTTCGCATTTATCTGCACGAGATTTAATGAACGTAGGGCCCGCCGACCCGCCGAGTTGGTAGACAAAAGAGTCGTGACGGTCTGTACACTGACCAGAAAGGCGAGAGTTACAAAGAAAGACTGCGGAAAAACGCCCGACCACCCAGCTGAGCGCCAGGTGGTCTGAAGAGCGAGCCGCACCGTCACGCCGGTGAGGCAGAGCTCGGACAGTGACCAGACAAAAGGGGAATAAAGAGGGCTACGTCGCAAAGACCAAGATGAATTGATTTCAAATATATCATAATTGAATAATTTAAATTATGCATAGAAAATAAGTGCACTTATTATCAACATAAAACAATGTTTCTAGATGGCTGGCATGTAGGCACTTTGCAGCAAAATATGTCAGCTTATTTGTTGAATTTCATTTGTCCGCTCTAAATCCAGATGGAATCCCTTCTTCTATTATACCTACCTTTTCTTATCCTATTATACCTACCCGCTACCCAGCAATTCAATTTAGCCACGGTTTAATCCACTTTCTACCACCGGCGGTGCATGCGGTCCCCGCGGCGGTGCATCTACATTATCTGCGTTCAAGATTTTCGCTCGCCATGACCGGAGGCGATTCCTCCCCAGCGCTAATTCCTTGCCTCTAATTCCTCCATTATGCACGGTTCTAAGCTGAGAGCGTCGCGGTGGCAGATGTTTGACATGCCGTCATTAGTGATCTATTCTTAGCTGTTCCTCCCTCCCTCCCTCTCCTTATGTGTCTTACTGTATGCGTGTCTGCCTGTATGTGTGTCTTGTATGTGTCTTGTGAGTTGTGT
Organism: Balanus nubilus; assembly: GCA_031763405.1. Classification (NCBI taxonomy): domain Eukaryota; kingdom Metazoa; phylum Arthropoda; class Thecostraca; order Balanomorpha; family Balanidae; genus Balanus; species Balanus nubilus. The sequence continues at coordinate 2,834 of JARFNZ010134657.1, forward strand.
GTGACTTGTGTGGGTCTCTGTGTGTTTGTATGTGTGTTTGTATCGGCTGTGCCGTTACCCATTATGGACAGGTCTCTGTTCTGACCTGACCTGACCCCAGCTGATCCCGTGGGAGTTGGGGAGCGTCAGCTGGCCCCCGCGACATGCTCTGACCTCTGCTGACATCTATTGCCGTTTACGGACCTCTTCTCACGTCATGTCCTCATGTCCACCTGATGTCCCTTGTCCTCTGCTGTCATTTTGCGTGCTTTTATGTGCTCCTATGTCATTGTCCGTCCTCTTCCGTCTTAGTCTGACCTCTTCTGTCCTATTATGTCCTCCTATATCATGTTCTGTCTTATATTTCTGTAAACTTCTATTGACCTCTGCTTCCCATGCGGAAAATGATCATCGAAGACGAAGCGCCCTTAAATCCCAATTAATAAGTAATTTGCTTCCCCAACTTTACCCCTGACTTTCCTTGGCATATCCCGTCTCGTCCCGCCCCTGTCCCGGTCCCGTCTCGTCCCGCTCCTGTCCCGGTTCCGGTCCCGTCACGTCCCGCCCCGGTCCCGGTTCCGGTCCCGTCCCGCCTTAGGTTCTGACCCGTGCGGAGAGCCGTTCATTCCTTCATCCACCGCCAGCGGGCGATCTAGGACGCGTGTTTTGTCACCGTGGGTGTCAGATTGTGGTCACAGATGTCAGCCGCTCTCTGATTGGGGATGAGGAGGGGGAGGGAAGATGAGGAGGGGGAGGGAAGCTCATCAGCGTCTCTCTAGACGGTATCGGCTAGGATATCGGGCGACAGGGGGGACCAGGGGAGGGTGGTGGCTCATTTAAATAGGGCGGCGTCTGGCCGGTGTGGTGATATCGTCACCGATTTGAGGCGGACGGAAATACACGAGAAATGAGCTGACAATCAGAGATGTTCAGATGGAATGGGAGAGTTTGAATCGAGCTTTCTTGTTGAAATGCATCAATAAACGGCTTCTTCATTGGGCTATCGCTTTGTTGTTGTCAAACATGTATGCCTTTGCTTATGCGAGGATGCTTTTGCCCATGTTTATTTAGCAACACGTGATGCATTTAAACGGATAATGGCGTCAATGCAACTGTCACCTGATGAATTTCAGTCTGTAGATCTATGAATGTAATGTTTTGTAATTTGATTTGACATACATTCTGCTGAAGTGCGTCATTAATTTCGTCATCACTACACACATGCCGTCCCGTTGGCCGTTCACAATGTGGTATGATAATTGACAGGTAGCTTGTGAGCTACCTTATACGGCTACATTCACGTATGCTGCTCGTTAAGTAGCTACTGATTATGCATTCCCCGGCCTGCTGCGGGTCACATGTTTCCTCATTATGCCGCGTTTCTGTCGATGTTTCCTCATTATCCTGGCGGATGGCGATCGACGATGGGGAGGGGGGTGGTGGTGGGGGGGGGGGGGGGTAGCATGTAAATAGGGCTGGCATTGGACGATAAATACACATATCTCGCTGCCGCCCGCCGTCCGCTGCCGCAGCCGTTTTTAATTGGCTCTCCGGCTGGCTCCGAGGCAGAAGTTGTGCTTCTGAACAGGTGCAGGGAGGCAGATGATGTGGTTAGCGAAACATGACGAGTGATCTCATCACACGAGCACGGATGGATCACGGGTTATTGATCAGGGAAGATCGGAAAGAAAGTGCGCAGGGAAGATCGTACCTAGAGATGATCTGTTTCGCGCATGGTGTGCAGGTATAGCCGAGGTTCCCTCAGCAGGAGAAAGGAAAAGGAAATCAGCTGATCGGATTCCTGCTTGAAAGGCGCTTTGAATTTTGATTACTTTGGCACGGGAACTTTGTCCCAAAGGACATACTATTTCATGACTGCTATTGACTGCTATTTCATTGTTACGTATCATTGAGTATCATTTGCCATTATTTCCAATGTCATATATGACAACCTGTGCAATATAAGTTCCTATAATTACATTTGTACCTTTTAGTAGACATGTGACACAAAAATTACGTAGGACTTCCCTTCAGGAAAAAGAAACCCCGCACTGTTTCCTGTCGGCGTTTTTTAGCGGCGGTGACCTGCCTCCGCCATGTTTGTTTCCCTCTGTCAACACTTAGCCGCCCGTCGGTGTACCGGCACCAAACACTGTCCGGATACACCGCACAGCTGAACACGGGGCCGCCGGACGGCCGCCAATAACGGAACACGGCCGACCGAGCTGCAAACAACGACGTAACGTTTGACAGCGCTGACGAGGTGTGGCGGTACTAAAAAAGGACACAGGTGGTACCGATGTTTGCCAGTATGTCAGGTGCCGTTGTTTGATGGTGGTGTAAAATTACAGCGACGGTAATTAAGTATATTGTGACGGGAATAGTTTCGATTTTCGATTATTCCTTACATTTCGTTTCTGACGTTGGTCCTTTGTTTAGGCTGCAGTGTTGACCTTGTCCGGGTCGTGACCCAACTGTTGACCCCATTGAGTCACTGCCTCCCCATCCCCTCTTCCGGGAGAAGCTTTGTCAGCACCACCAGCTGCGTGACGACCTGACCCGCGTGCCCCCTCCCCCCCGGCGCCTCCTCCATGCGTCAAAGCTGACTCACTGGGGGAGGGGGGCAGCAGCTGTGGCACCCCCTTCGCCCGCCCACAACCTCCCCCCCCCCCGGGCACTCCGCGGGCGAGCTGAAAGACAGTGACAGAAAGACGGTGACGGTCACCGTGACGGTGACGGTGACGGTGACGGTGACGGTGACGGTGACGGTGACGGTGACGGTGACGGTGACGGTGACGGTTTTAAGTTATGAAGTGCTTTCAGTGATGTCTATAGCTGTTTAACCTTCTCGACACACTGTGAGTGACTTCTTTTACGTTGAAAGGGGGCCTTTATTGACGTCAGCAGGAATAGGTAGGTATACCAAGTGATATCATCAGCGAACTTCTTTCACGAATTCCGGGGCAGTATTTGCACTTTGGCGAACCGATTGATGTTTAGGGAATAGCTCATCCCAAACCAGACCAGTCGTATTTGGACGGCTGTCAGACGGTCTCAAGGTCCCCGTCCCCGTCCCCGTCCCCGTCCCCGTCCCCGTCCCCGTCCCCGTCCCCGTCCCCGTCCCCGTCCCCGTCCCCAGTCCGGTCCTTCGTGACAGATTAACCCATGCGTGATGGAACTGCCAGCATGTTCCTATTCCCTGCCGGACAGACATTACGCCGGTATATCAGAGAGTTAAGCCGCTGCCCGTCAGGTGAAATTTCACACTCGACTGCGTTGGAGGCGTATTGAGATGGGGAGCACGTTCTTCTCAGAAGAAAGAGCGCCGACTTGCTGGGATTGGGACGGGTTCGGCGTCGGAGGACTTTGTGATAAGTGACCATGATCGACATCTTGTATTCGTTAATTAATTTCGGTGGAATTTGATCCGACTTTGGAAAAAGCCGTGACGGTCTGATAAAAATTCCAACGGGCTGATTGGGATAAACGTAACTGGGATCATTTATATTAGTTTCATCCCCTTCAATGCTCTCTTATGTCTTCTTTTTAGAGCGTAAAATATTGATGATTGAGATGGATGTTTTTTCCAATTAATCAAGCAATCTATCAGCTAGTAAATCATCTCATTAAAAACTTTCCACTAAGTGGTATTCTGGTTTAATGTTTGAGGGTTACGGGCGAAATGCTTCAATATCATTCCTACATGTTGTATACATCGGACCCCTAGTTGATTCTGCGAGTATAATTGATGATAACCTGAAGGACCCCACCACGTCCAGTATATCACAGGGCCGCCTCTCGGTCGCTTTATCAGCCTTCTACTGAGGCTGCCAATTTGGACACCAGCCGTACCCTCTGACCTCTGACCTGGCCTGACTCCGACCTCTCGTCTGACCTGTCTCTGACCTCTGATCTGACCTGCCCGTGAACCCGCCTTTGACCCGCCCCTAACCTGTCCTGTCCCAACATCTGTTCATCACACCGTGCCACCAGTGAATATCCTCCATTTCTGCCATTATCATCTCTAGCACCCTCCGGTGTAGCTGGCGCAGCCCTTGGTTAGGCTGGAACTGCATATGAACTACGCAGTTGGCCTCTGCAGTAGCCTGCCTGCTCGGCTAGTGTGCACTGCGCATTGGTCGACCTACCGTTCAGCCTATCGCTGCCTGTCTGCCTGTCTGCCTGTCTGCCTGTCTGCCTGTCTGCTTGTCTGCCTGTCTGCCTGTCTGCCTGTCTGCCTGTCTGCCTGTCTGCCTGTCTGCCTTCCGCTCCGTCACGATCCAGTCCGATCGGACAGGTAACAATGCGGTGAGCGGGGACGGCGGGCCGTGATCGGTATTCGATGTGTGTGCGGTGTGTCAGCACGGACCACCATCACCGTCACCGCCGCCGTCACCGCCGCCGTCACCGCCGTCACCGCTGTCACCGATAGTCGGTCTCATCGTCAGGTGAGTCACGTGTGCCCAAACCCAGGCCGACTGACGCCGGGACTGACTGAACAGCTGACTGACGTCGGGACTGACTGAACAGCTGACTGACGTCGGGACTGACTGAACAGCTGGACGTCGGGACTGACTGAACAGCTGACTGACGTCGGGATGACTGAACAGCTGACTGACGTCGGGATGACTGAACAGCTGACTGACGTCGGGACTGACTGAATAGCTGACTGACGTCGGGACTGACTGAACAGCTGACTGACGTCGGGATGACTGAACAGCTGTCTGACGTCGGGATGACTGAACAGCTGTCTGACGTCGGGATGACTGAACAGCTGACTGATGTCGGGACTGACTGAACAGCTGACTGACGTCGGGACTGACTGAACAGCTGACTGACGTCGGGACTGACTGAACAGCTGACTGACGTCGGGATGACTGAACTGCTAACTGACTCACCAGACTGACTGACTCATTGAATGACTGACTGACTGATTGACTGAATGAATGGCTGAACATCGGTCACAAGTGAATGTGCCGTCGACTGGCTATCACTGGGTCTGAATATCAGTCACTCATTAGAGCAATCGGGGCACGTAAACACCGGGGTTAATGCAGCTATGTCTGGTCGAAATCGCTGACATCGCGAACGTCGAAGGTCGTATCCACCACCAGCCGGTTGGGTGTCAAGAAGGACGGCGGACCCTTGGGAAATACAAACGGATTGGTACGGACCGCGTGTTTATTTGTTCTGTGCATACCACGTCCCCCGTCTCCCCTGGCATCCAGTCTTGCTCACTCTGTCCCATCCATCTCAGCTGTCTCGTGCATCCCGTAAGTTTCATGTATGTACGTATGCACTTACCTATCCCGTTTGTGTAGCATCCTGTCTGATGTACCGCCTTCCATCCATCTCCCCGATGCGGTGTTCTGTCGTCCACAGTCCACTTGTCTTGCTGTCCTCGTGTCCACCTGTCCGGGTGTCCACCTGAGCGGCGGCTCCACTGTCAACGTCGGGCCGACCTTTCATGTTTACCGACGCCCAGTGCTCCATCAAGGCGCGTCGCTTGTCTGTTCTCGGCTGCCTGTTGGTCCCTTCCAACTGTCTGCGCCTGCGCGACTTTCCGTCCCGCCCGATCTGACGATTGGGGTTGAGCGGGCCGGAAAGGGCCGCGACGCACGGGTAGACTACAAACGAGCCGAGCGGGAACAGAGAGGAACAGTGAGGATGCGATGGATAAGATGAGGTCGGGTGAGGTCAGGTGAAGCCAGGTGAGGTCAGGTGAGGTCAGGTGAGGTCAGGTGAAGTCGCGTGAAGTCAGGCTGAGTCGGATGAGGTCAGGTGAAGTCAGGTGAGGTCAGATGAGGTCAGATGAGGTCAGGTGAGGTCGACCAGGTAAGGTTTCCTGATTCAGATGAATTTCGATGAATGATCTGATGAAGTCAGACGAAAATAGGCGAGGTGCAGAGGACTTAAGGGAGTATTTGAGTAACCGAATAGGAGCGTAGTTAGGTGGTCGATTGATAAGTTTCTTGGAGCATCAATAGCTTATTGAGTCTCGGAGCGAATTTCCACGTGGCACAGAAAAGACTGCAGCCCTCGCGTACCGCCCATTGTCACTCATCTGTTGTAACCATAACGGCGGAAATGGGAGGAAGGTGAAGCACCTCTCCATCAATCTCGAGGAGCCCTGTATCAAAGTAACGGGCGGCACAGTCACCGCATAAAAGACACTCCCGGCGCGGCGGCAGCGGCGTGGCGTGGTGTGGCGCGGTGTGGCGCAGGTCATCAATGGAATGCCTTTCTCACGGTCGGCCCGGCTCGGACCGTGATACAGATCCGGCGGCCTGGAGCGGGCCATGACTGGCAGACACGGCACTGCCATTGAGCCCAGGTGTGGCGCCACGGCTGGCTGGACACGGGAGACTAGAGTGGGTGCCGTGGCTCTCCCTCTCTCTTTCTTTCTCTCTCCCTCTCTCTCTTTCTCTCTATTTGTCACTCTATCTCATTGGCGTTACAACCGGGGGCGGGAGGCCATGCTCCCCACTTCCCGGCAATTGTTTTTACTTAAATCCTAAATCTTTCGCTCCCAAAAAATAGCCAGCAAACGAACGATCAAGGCGAGAGGAGCCCAAATCTGAAAAACTTTATCGTGGTATTTGGGGTATATTTTCCTCATGATGAGACAAAAGTTCTGCTGGCCTCCCCGCTTTTCATGACGTTCCTTCACCGATACTCTACATACCCCTTTCCCTCTTCTCAACGGTATCAGTTTTTACCGGTAATATTATGGTTGACTACTTGTTTAGAGTTCCACTGAATGTAATGGGACAACAGAGGAACGTTAAATTTCGGGGAGAGTATCCATAAGCTGCTATAAAAGTAGATGCCGGAGAGTGGAAAACTCACAGATGTTTTCCCTAAAGCATGCTTAAGATTTTACTGCATATTACCTCGAATAGCACATTAACAGCAAATTGCTTTTTGTCAGAACCATAAGGGTCTGCATCCACCTCCGTGATACTGTGAATGTGTTTTCCATGAACTGAACTAATTATAGCCTTGAAACAACTGTTTATAATTCACCACTGCAGTCATTTTCATATAATAATAATGTGAACAAAATATCTAGGTAGTACCATGTTAAACCTACTGTAAAGAGATGCCGGTTCCTCTTTCACCTACTTACCCATTTTGAATCCTCAACTCCCATTAATTGGTCGCAGTTGTCACAACGGAGGGCTATCCAGCGTCCAGTCACTAGGTAATCATTGCTTATAACCCCACCGTCTGATAAATCCCCCATCTGGCTGGTGTGTGGTGTGACCGTTCGCGGCGCGTGGCCCGTCTCTTATTAATCCATCACGTCTGTCAATGTCGGCCGTTTTTGCACACGGCTGGACGTCTCTCTAACACGGTCCGGAGGTATTGTGCCGTCTCGGCCGGTCCGCCCGTTAGTCCGTGTTTTATCGACTCTGCAAACCTTCCACCGCCAGTGTCCGCCCGCCGAGCAGTTTGTTCCCATTAGCGTGTTAGACTGCGCCGAGGAATGGATGTACTGTGATAGTCCTGCGTGAATCACTGTGGTAACCGATATTGGAGTCCCTGTCAGCGATCGCATTCCTAGAGATGCAACGCAACAGAGCACGGGGCTACGACCGCGCCGTGCACAGGGATTTACAAGCAATGTTTTGTATCGGCCGGGGTGAATGGCGAAAAACACTCAGGTACCCATCACGCCGGACGACTATGATCTCATCGATCATCGATAAAAACTGTGAAGACGGGGCAGGCGTCTCACGATTCTGTCCATGTATATTTTATTGCCACGTTTTCTCTATCGGCTGCAGCAGTAGCAGTGACAGAAGCTGCGGGTGTTCCCGCTGCAGAAAGGTCATTGAAATGTTGGCTGTGAGACTTGGCCTGAATGGTTAGTGAGGGCGGGCAAAGCCGGCAGAGGCCGTTTCTGGTTTCAACTCTCACAACAACGCGTCCCCGTCTTTTTTCTCTTCGCTAACGGCGCCCCACTAATCCCTTTGGAGCTTCTGACGGTTCACCGTCCGCCCCATCACGGTTATATTGTTGCACTAATTGACAAACAGGGAGGGGAGTAGCGGGCAAGGCGCCAAATAGTGCTCCCGCTGAGAAACCGGGGGGGAGGGAGAGAGAGAGAGAGAGAGAGAGAGAGAGAGAGAGAGAGAG
>JARFNZ010134668.1:0-10954 GCA_031763405.1 Balanus nubilus
CCCCCGCCCCCCCCCAGAACCAGAGAGACCGCCCAAAGCCGTTCCTACCAGCCATAATATAGCTCACTTGATTTCAGCATGACCAATACAGGATTCAACAGGCGAAATGTCTGTTGTACTGTATGAAATACACTACAACAGACAGACATGAAGTTTTCCTGTATGAAATACAGGAAAACTGACGAAATGTCATGACAAAAATGACTAGGTCTAGGTATAAATCGTATAAGATCAAAACATAAATTAAGTGACTTACTCACCTACAATACATGAGTAGCATCACTGCTATCTTTATTTATTGCGGGCATATCCACGACGAACAAAAACACCACTCAAGTAGTTCTTTCAAAATTATAGTTATTTTTTAACAACTGGCGGCGAAATAATTTTCCATAATGTGGACTTGATTCGCGAGGTTGAGCTGATATCACGTTCATCTTGAGCATCATCTCTCGTATTTAAATGTGGTAAAATTTGATGTATTATTGCCGTAAAAATATTATATTTTGACTATTTTCGTGCCCTTCGAGATAAGTCTTGTTGCCTGACGTCACGGGAAGGGTGGCACGCAGAGCTATGGTCTGACTCATCGAGTCAGACCAAACGCTAAAGTACAATAATGATTGACAAATGGATCTGTATCATTGTTTTAACAATTTTGATGCCAAAATAGTTATTTTGCCGCACCAGTCAGTGCTAGGCCATAATCGTACAGATCAGAGTTGTGCTCATTTTTTCCACAACTGACACTGGTGACAAGTGGGTAAAACTTCAGTATCGCACCTCCGAAGTTTATGGCGGTTCACTATTGTGGCATACAGGGGTTCCTAATAGGGGTTCCTAGACGAGGACGCTGCGCTATGCTCGGGCCCTTTCATGTGAGCGTGATAGATGGAGATTGGGTTGCCTTCCGGAGATCAAGGATGGCACAGAGTGTTGTGATGCATTCTGGGTAATTGCCATTGGTTTAACATTAGCGATGCATTCTGGGTAAACATACTCCAACATATGGCAGCTCCTTTATCGCCTGCCTTACCATAACCGTAGCCACTAAAGTGTACATCCATAAACTTGGGAGGTGCGAAATTGAAGTTTTACTGACGAGTGACAGGTGAGGAATGTCAGGTGAGGAATGTCAGGATGGGGTCAGCAGAGGTCATTGTGGAGTTGCAAGGTTAGAAACAGACAATAATTGAAGACATATGGCTCCATTGTACAAAAAACCTAGCATCTCCTACCGGCAGTGTTCGGAGCTCTGATGGCACCTAGCCAGGAACCAGATCAGGTCCAACAGACGGCACCAGATTTGTAAATGAGGGTCGTGAAAATTACTTCTGTCATCTGGGGGTGAAAATAGAGCTACCCTGACAATAGAGCCGAGCTACTAGAATCTGCCCTGACCCCGGGGTCAAATCCCTGAGCGGTCCTCTGAAAAGTCGACCGGCCCCATATAATAACCCTCGGAACAGGGTGTGAGTTCCAATTAGCACTCCGTCCCAAGAGGCCAGACTGCAAAGTATGGCACTTTCGACGAGATCTCGTTGGTGCGGATTTGGTGCGGATTTAGGGGAGCTGGTGCGGTGCGGTGCGGAATTGGTGTGGTGCGGTGCGGAGTTGATGCGGCGTGGTGCGGATGTCGGCAGTGCGGACCTGCGATGAACGATGTTGCGATACGCTACCCTCCGCAGGGGACGTTTGTATGCTGTTTTGCGGATCGTATGCGGTTCGACGCATTCGCATGCGGCATGCCGATCGATGGTCCATCTGGTACATGCAGATATCAAACAATTCTTGTTTATGTAAAACTGCACGGTATGCCGAAGTTTGACAAGTTGATCAGAGTTTAAAATACGTTCGGCAGGACATAGACAACTTTTTCCCATTAAGTTGTTATAAGGAATATGCATGCCGATACCGGACAAATCAGTTGCACCGAACCTAGCATTCTGAAAAAATTGGTACGCTAATCGCGAATCGGAAGTCTTTTCCTCGGCACATTCAAAACTTTTTCCCATTGAGCGTTATAACGGATCCGCATGCAGATACCGAACCATTTAGATTTATATAAAACTGCGCTGGATGACCGACTTTGACACGCTGATCACGAATCAGTAGTCAGTTCCGAGGCACATTTAAACTTTTTTCGTTAAATCGTTAAACGGATCTGCATGTAAATACCTGACAGTTTAGATTTACACCAAACTGGCAATTTTGACCAAGTTGAACCGCTCATCACAAATCTGAATTTTGTTCCGCAGTGCATACAAAACTGTTCCTGTTAAGTCGTTATAGCAAAACCGCATGCACATTCCAGACAATTTAGATTTGCACCACTGAGCATTCTGACCAAGTTTGACACACTGCTGATTGCAAATGTGGTCTGTTCTACAGCACATACAAAGCTTTTACCATCAATTAAATTGTTAAAACGGATTTGCATGCAAATACCGGACAGTTAAGATTTATATGAAACTGCACTGGATGACCAAGTTTGAAATGCCAATCACAAATCTGAAGTCCGCTCTGTGGAACATATACAACTTTTTCTATTCAGTTGTCACAAAGAATCCACATGCAGATACAGCTCAATTAAGATTTGCAAACAAAACAAAACATTCATTATTATCCTGCCAGTATCATTAAGTGTTATCCCTATCATGAAGAAAATGAATGAGGATCATTCCAATTTACATTCCTATTTATTTTCTTTAATATCATATTTATATTCCATTCCTACTTAAATGAATATAGAGCATTCTGGTTAAGCTTGACACATTCATAAAAAAATAAAAGCTTATTGTGCTGCACAAACAAAACTTTTCCCATTGAGTCGCTAAAACGGATATGTATGCAGATGCCAAACAGTTGAGATTTATATGGAAACAGCGTTGGATGACCAAGTTTGATATGTTGATCATGATCATGAATCTGAAGTCTGTTCTGTGGCACCCATGAAAGTTTTCCTGTTAAGTCGTTAAAAAGCATCTGCAAGCAGATACCAGGCAATTCAGATTTACATGAAACTAGAGTTTTAACAGGTTGGTGTTGGCGTCCAGTTGCTATGGTGCGGATTGCAGTCTGGCCAAGAGGTGCCCAAGAGGAACTGGTGCTTGGTCCACAAACCGGAATGGAACACGATCACCCACCTTTGAGAGATACAAAAGACGCTATGCCGTTAAATATGATGTCAATATGCTATTTAACGATGAGATCAAAGCATTTAGATCTTAATTACGCTTAATCAATTCGAAACCATCAACCCGCATCAAATTAATTGAAATGAAAAACACCAAGGCCGTATAACCACAAAAACACGAGAATCAATCAGACACCAATCAGAATCAGACAGACACAAGAGGCTGATGGCTGACTGAAAAAATATGCTGCCAAATTACGTTTTACCTAAATTAATTTAAAAATATTATAATTAATATAGCTTTTCACGTTACATACTAGCAAGGACGTAGTAAAATTATCTAATACATGTTATTTTGTTATCAAGATTCACATCATCCCACATTTCATGGACCGAAAAACAAAAACAAAATTGTCAGAAAACTTCATAGTCGGTTGTTTGGTTGAAACTTCAAATTTGGTAGTAATTCTTCTATGACAGTTATGACGCAGCCGAGACATTCTCACCCGCCGCCTATTTGTCTACGTGGGGGTGGGGGCTGCTGTCTGGAAGCGCCCTCCGTAAATATTTGATATATAAACGGAGTGTTGCTCAGCTTAATTCCTCATTGTTTTTATTCTGTCTAATAATATTGATCAACTGCCAATTTACTCCAGATTAATATATTCAGGTAAGTAGGAGTTTTTTGTTTCGTCATGTGGCAGATGTGGTTGATGTTTTGCTCTGCCGTTTCAGTTTCATTGTATTTCAATTATTGTATTTAATTGTATTTCAGTTATTATTGAACTTCTTGTAAAAGGCTATTGAATGCCATTTGCTTTTTAGAATTTGCCCAGTAGTTTCAGAGGTTTTGGCTGGAGATCCCAGCACAGTGTCCAAACTTTGATGATTACGGTGGGAAATGACGCACAGATGTGCATATTTTCCTCTTATTCTTTATTTTTTAAGTGAATTTTTCACTTGCAAATTGGAAGTTAATAATTTTGGCATTATTATTACAAAATAGGGTGGAAATGCAAGTTAATAATTAAAACTAGCCCCTGGTGTTGCACAATTTTCCACTCTCCTAGTCTTTTTGGCTTCAGTTTTTTCACTCTGACACCCAAGACAAAATATAATTTGGGAACACTGTCCTGGCAGGACTCAGGCTAATGCCATGGTTTATACACCATAAATACTATGCAATTACCATTTTAGAGGTACTAGTCTAGACTCCAGGTTGTGTTATAAACTGTACATAAGAATGTTCCTGTCTTCTGAGTGCTGCAGCCTGTATTGATGTAGGATATGCCTTTAAGCATGTCATTGCTATGGTAATCTGAAGAGTGGGCTGTTCACTTGAAGCATGTCCTCATGCTGTGTCAATAACTATTAATGATGTGATTGGCATCACTTGTAGACCTTTAGTGATAGCCATAGGTGATATCCTTTTTTCAGTAAACATTCTGCTTATTTGAAGAAAAACAATGTTGACATTCTTTTGAAGAATGTGCATAGCAAAATTATTTTCCAATGCTCAGCCATTTCAAAAAAGCTATTTGACATGAGTTATTAAATTTGGAATGTTAGAATGCCTTGCATAAGGATCACATCAACCTGAATTTGTAAACTGCATTATTAGACATCAACAAGCACAATCAAGGAAGATATGACTCATGTTGATGTGTGCCACAATTTTTTATCAGCAAGTTTCAAGCATTGTTTACAAAGTATGCTGTCAAATTTTGTACTTAATAATATTCCTTGCTTGAAAGCCACCATCCCTGGAATGCTACAAACCATTACTGTGGAGTCAGAGTCAAAGATAGAGTTAAAGTCATCAGAGTCAGCAGTTTTGGTCAGAGTCAGAGTCACAATAATCTTACTGACTGCAGCCACAGGTTGGAGTTGCAATCAACTTTTTGTGTAACTGGTGACTATTTTTGTCTGCTGGGCTGTCAGTTATCTATAGACCTTGTTGAACAAATAGTTTAAGTTATGGGCACAAATAACCTTAGCAGTTGACACACCCACACAAATAAATTCACCACCACAACTATTTTTGTCAGTGGAGTATTTGCTGGCTTGGAGATTCAACTTGACATCTTTTTCAAAAGAAAATAAATGGAGGATAAAACAAAGGTATAGCCATAACTCACAGGTGATACAACAGCATTGGTTTCATGTTATCTATGGTATAGAATCATCCATCAGCAATTTTGTATGCCTGACCAAACAGACAGTGCCCAATGACAGGTGAAGTCATAGGAGTTGAAAGTTCTATAAAAGTTAGAACTTTCAACTCCATGAGTTTGAAGTTACATCACGATGATCTGCTTTAAAACTTTTTTACACTTCACCTCAAGACAAATTATGTAATGGCCATGCCAAGAGGGGTTGGGGATAGAAGTTGCAGCCAAGACAAGCTGGGCCGGCGGCTAGACGCATTCTTCACTCGATATTCGTTTCGTGGACTTGTCACTTGCAGGCCTGTGCAACTTGACTGCGTTCGCGGCTAACAAGCTGTGTCCGTGCTCGGGCCGCATATAATTGTTTACAGCACTGTTAGAATGAAAAGATATGGGAAAAACAAATGACACTGTGAATACTGTTTTGTTGTAGCAAGCATTCGGAGAAACGATATAGGCCGGAGTCGCAATTGGAGTCGGATTCATTTTTTCAGGCCAGAGTCAGAGTGGGAGTTGATTAAATTTTGCCTACTCTGCAGCTGTACAATACAAACCCAACATAATTATTTTATGTGGCATGCTTAGAACCCTAGAGCATATAGTTTTGTTTACTTGCCTTCACCTTGACTCACCATCTGGCATATCTGAACGCTAATTTTTTTAAGATGAAGAATTGATATTAAAACAGGTACACCCACTTTGCAACATCCACAGTCCACGCTCTATTTCTACTTTCCTGTTAAACAATTTTATAATTTCTTGAGGGCTACTTGAGGTACTACTACATTGTTTATCTGTAGTTTGTGACCCGTTTTTGCTGCACGTCTGTCCAGATGTGCTGTTGTCATGTTAGCTGCCCCTGTGAGTCATGTTCATCTGGTATGGGGCAGACGGGGGATCTGCTGCTGACCTGTATTCGCGCCCCGCCCATCTCCACATGTGCTGCTGCCGCGGCTGTCCCCGCAGACGGCCGGCCATGTACAGCCGGCGGGGGGCGGTGACCCTGCTGCAGCGAGGCCGGCGCACGTGCCGCTGTCTGTGCGGCGCGCCGACACCGCTCTCTAGCGGGCGCACCGCCGCCGCCGCCGCCGCTCGGTTACACACCGGCAAGTTCGCCCCGAAGAAGGCGCTCATCCTCACCAAGTTCTCCAGATACGAGTTCGAGAAGAAACGCCATGGAAACATTCCTGAGGTCAGTTGGGAGTTGTTGGTAGTGACAGTTCTATTGGCTTTAAATGGAATTTGGATGTCATTGGCCTTGAGTGTGTTCAATCTATTTTTGTGACTGCCACCCATCACTTGGTATCTTCTGTGCCCTACGTCGGAGGACTGTTTTAACCCTACTCCCTACGGACGGCCAGAAAATCGATTCCTTGCGAGGGAGGCAGATTCTGCCCCCCCCCCCCCCACGATCTCGAGATCTACCGGACCAATTTTGATAAAACAAACATCATTAAATGCGCCATGATGAGATATTCCTTAGCAAGTCAAATAATTTCAGTTTTGGCAAAAAATAAGGTGATGGGGAGGGGACAAAAAAATGGACAAATTTGGGGTATTTTTGAAAGGTACCATGATTTTCAACCGATTTTGTTTTTGAGCTTCTTGCATATAGGTTGCATACATATCAAAAGACGAATTTGAAAACAAAATCACAAATAATAGGCATATTCAGGGATTTTTTAAAATGCGAAATTTCTGGGGATTTTCAGGATTTTCTGGGATTTTTTTTGCATCGAAATGTTGTGTTTGCTCGGCACGATGTCATATCTCGCTTAAATTGCTAAAAAAAAATCGCGACATTATTTGTTGAATTTGTTATTGCGCATAGGCTGATCCCAGGTATGTCGTTTAACCGTTCAGTCATGACAGATTGACCTCCTAAAAACGAGGGCCTGGCGACGCCTCTGCTGGACCGATTTTGCTCAAATATTCACACACTTAAATAGAGTAGTCATTCAATTCTAGAAAGAGCCCTAATGTTTTGAAACGCTGGGCTTACGGTTTGGGAGCGGCAATCGAAAAACCACTGGGGGCAAAATCTGCCCCTCCCCCCACAGGGAATATGGTTAAAAGGAATTCCATCCGTTTTGACGGGATGGATTTCCGTGACCCATCCCTCCTTCACTTGGTATGTTCCGTGTTCTACGTCGGAAAACTGATTTCAAAGGCATTTCATCCGTTTCGGCTGAATGTATTTCCGAGATCGGGTTCCGTGTCAAGCAGATCTTGTTGTGCGAACCTCCACCCCACCACCGGCTCGGCCAATTCCAAGTATATAGCGGAGTGCAGTATCAAAGTTACATGTCCCCAGCGACTGAAAACGGTCCGCCGCCTCGTTTGCTTCAATTCGGAACCAAGACAAGGTCACTAGCCAGCCGTAGGCCACCCTTGCTGGGAGCAATTAGCGAGTCCGCTTGCGTCCCCAACCCGCCTTGCCAGATTGAACCAGATCCGTAGTCGGTCTCCGACTGGGCTCTGCGATCGGGTAAATTCGCCGTAACTTGGTTTGAAACTGAACTTGGCAGACTTGTCATTTGACGCTGGCTGTTTTGTTCTCTCTCTCTGCAGGCTGAGTTGGAGAAAAAACTGAATGAGCGGGGTTCGGATTACAACATGCTGCTCTACCATCACTACCTGCACAAGGGCTGCGAGAACACTGTGGTGCAGGCTCTCCGCGGCCAGAACATTGACACCAAGGTCGTCACCAGGTAAATAGGTCGGTGTACCAACGTCCAAGTTATTATTGAGGGCTTCGGTGAACGCCGGAAATGATATATTTATTATACAAGCAAATATATTATACTGTAATATTACATTTCTGCAAGCCTTACACAGATACCAACAGAAATTTGTATTCTATCATATGTTTGTCACGCTCAGATGCATGCTTGTCTATGGACGTTCACCACGGGTAGTTGCTGCATGTGCATGCTTTCTTTCATATTTACTTAAGAACTTTGATGCTTTGGAATATTTGGAAGGTGTTTGAATGTGATATCCTGAGGGCTCTTATAATTTTATCCGACATTAAATGGAAACCTTATTAACCATTGCTTGTTCTTATTGGTTATCTTAAATTAACCAGAATGCTTACTTCTATGAACAATAAGAATATGGTCATGGTTCGTGGTTTGGTCATCTGTGGGATGTTTTGTCACGCTCTCATCAATTTAGAACGCGATAATAGGTATATTCTGCCTTGCCCTATTTTGCTTGGAGGCATAAATGACACCAAGTATGCATGTCAGATGGCCTGAAAAAGTTTTTTTCTTTGCATGTCGGCTGCTTGCACCGGAGTACCAGTAATCCCTTTGGTCTCCAGGACACGTGTGCGCACCACTTTGAGTCCGTCCCGCACATGCATTTGCTGTGTGCCCAGCGGATGCATGTGTGCTCCTTGTCCGGGCGCTGTTCCCAGGCTCGAGTACAGCTCCGACCTGATCGAGCAGTCGGACATCGTGTTCACCATGGGCGGCGACGGCACCTTCCTGCTGGGCGCCACCCGCATCCTGCACCCCAACAAGCCGATCGTCGGCATCAACAGCGACCCCACGCGCAGCGAGGGCCACCTGCTGCTGCCCAAACGATACTCGGTCGACATCCGGGAGGCCGTCAAAAAACTGCTGGCCGTGAGTGCGAGATGGGGATGGTGGTCGGCTGTGGCGGTGGTGGCGGTGTTCTGACCAGTTGCCTGGAGTTGATAGGCACCGGGACGACTGATGACGAGTCTCGTTCTTTGCGCACATGTCTGTGTTCATTTAAATTTGGCCGTTTTACTTTCCGTATGAATTCCCGTTGTGCCCGTGTCATATGCTGATTAAAGGTTGTTCGCAGGAGGCATTCGTTGGCCGTCACATTCATCGACTCCCTGCCGCTAGCGTTTGTGATATGGGAATGACGTGCCTGTTCTCTGTAACACAGGGCAGGTTCCGCTGGCTATTCAGGAAGCGGATCCGCATGACACTGATCGGGAAGGACGTCTACAACCCTCCGATCGAGCTGCACAATCAGCAGCTGCTCAACCCAGAGTACAGGTCAGCCGCACGGACACAGATCACGGGTTCGATGTGTCCCCATGAAAATTAAGGTCTTATGACATCTGAGATCCCCGCAGGTCTGCCCATAAAATGCAATAGATAGCGTTAGATCTCAGTTTAAAACTGACTACCGATTTTGTTTAGACTGAATATTGTACCTTTGCTGGAATCGTTTCCCCGTAGATTCAGCGATATCTATCGTCAAGCGAACCCGTCGGCGCGTGCTCCACCGAGCAGCATATCATGCAGCCTGGTCATTGCTCCCGATGCCCTTTGTGCAGGTACCTGGACATGGACTGGGCCACCTCGTCACTGCCCAACACCTACATGGAGGGCAGCACGATCGCCTCCGGGACGCGCGGCGTGCCCTACGCTAAGCAGGTGCGGGTGCTGCCCGTACTGGCGCTGAACGAGGTAAGAGTCGCGTGTTATCCGGTCTCGTACATACCTTGTTATCCTAGTTGCATGTTCATTGTCCAATGCGAGGACCATCTGTAATATTGATTTGTACGTCGCCGCTTTGGCGATCGTCAGCACCGCCACCTACGCACCTCGGCGCGCCATAAGGGACACGCCGCCACTCGCTGTGAACTCTGGGTCGCCCCGTGTCAGTCGTGGCCCGGGTGCCCCGTCCGTGTCAGGTGTTCGGGTGACCTCTGGGTCGCCAGCTGTGACCCGGGTGCCCCGTCCGTGCCAGGTGTTCGGGTGACCTCTGGGTCGCCCCGTTTCAGTCGTGGCCCGGGTCGCCCCATCCCAGTCGTGACCCGGGTGCCCCGTCCTTGTCAGGTGTTAGGGTGACCTCTGGGTCGCCCCATGCCAGCTGTGACCCGGGTGCCCCGTCCGTGTGACCTCTGGGTGGCCAGCCGTGACCCGGGTGCCCCGTCCGTGTCAGGTGTTCATCGCCGAGTGTCTGTCGGCGCGCGTCTCCTACTACGAGATGTCAATCGACGGTGGCCGGCAATTCAAACAGAAGAGCTCCGGCCTCTGCGTCTCCACCGGCACCGGCTCCACCTCCTGGACCTACAACATCAACAAGCTGACGCCGCAGGTCGTCGGGCAGGTTAGCCACCTGCTCGGCAGAACAGAAGGAAACATTCCTTCAGAGTGGAATGGTTTGATTGTGATTTTACATCATGTGAATCCAGGACGTCTGATGTTATGGCAGATATTGTTGTTGGTGAATCTTATGGGCCTTTGTTGGTATTTTATTGTTATTTTAAAGTCTTAAGCTTTATAGGCGGCGATGGTGATATTATGCCTATTGTTATGTGCCGGCATGTTTGGTAACCCGGACCGCCGTGTTTCAGCTGATGGATGCGCTGTCACAAGAGACGGGTCAGGAGCTGAACTCCAAGGACGAGGCCGCTGTGAGCCGGGTGACGGACCGGGTCAACCAGGTGCTCATCTTCGGACCAGGTAACCACCCGCTCACTCCGCCCACACGTCACATACCATCACAGTATACCGACCCACCGGGGTGTGGGGCTGGAGCAGCCTTACCATCACAGTACACCAACCCACTGGGGTGTGTGTGCTGGAGCAGCCTTACCATCACAGTACACCAACCCACCAGGGTGTGGGGGCTGGAGCAGCCTTACCATCACAGTACA
>JARFNZ010134690.1:0-10952 GCA_031763405.1 Balanus nubilus
GGGAACCATGGAGGTCACATGGTAACACCTGTTTGTATACTCCTGAACATCAAAAATCAGGAAGCGCGCGAGTTATATGCAACGATATGCCACGGAACGCCATTTGCGCTTGACATGACCTTGGGAAACGGTCACAGGTCACGGGTCATCGGGTTCACGGTTACAAAATTTTAGGGTAGGTGTACAATTTATCAATACTAGGGTACCGAAAGTTTCGTCGCGTTCCGCCGCTTTTACGCGAGTAATTCACGAAAAAAACGAGGGGGTGGCAACCACCCCCCTACACTGGCGAGGGTTAAAGCTCGCTATTTACAGCATGGCTGGTATCACGCATTAGCAAGGGAACTACAGATATATACAGGACAGCCTTGTTACGACTGTGAGTGATAATTGGTGAATTTGTTTTTACGGGCGCTTCAACTGCTAGGGTTATTTGCGAAAACTGTGAGTGAGGAGAACTACAAATAGTTATATGTAAGTACAGCCCGACTGGTATCAGATAGACGGGATGATATGTGGAATGCATGATATGTACATACCTATCACGCAAATGAAAACAAAACGTATATGTACAGCACACCATCAGCTACTCAGCAATATACAGTCTTCCATCCAGGTCCCTGTCGGTTGGTGCGTACCGCTGTCAATGACTAAAAATATGTGCATGATGGTACAATTGTTATGCTAAATATGAATGTGCCACTGCACTTGGACTGCAAATTTGTATTGGACTATTCATTTTCCATTTTCATGCATGAATATATCATGTTTTTCCTCTTGAAGTTCCCAAAAATGGTTCTCTCAAACGGCCGTTCATTGTTGAATATCGCGTGACGTAGAAGCATCGTAACAAACTCGGTAGCAAAGGCAAACAAAAGGAACATTCCACCATTATGATTTGGAATTGAAATGAGATAACAGTGTGAGCCCCATGTTGAACGAACACTTTCAGCACATTCCTTTCGCCTGTAAACCCTTTCAAAATATATGCACCTACTGTTTTATCCTCGTTGAAAACACAATACGTGTCCTTCTCCCAAAACGGTTTCGATGAGATTTTGTGTCGGGGTTTTAAAGAACCCCTTAGAGGACATATTTACACATAGGCATGCATTGGAAACCCGTCAGTAAATAACATATTTTACATTTGGGTTTCGGAAACCATTTAATAGCGAGAGACGATCCGGAGACAAATGGAAACTTTTATGACGTCAGCAAATTCGGAGTTTAACGTTTCGTGATTAAAGTCACAATCACACACTCTTGAGGACCTACTCGAAGCTATCGGGAAGAAAATGTAGTCTTAATTAGGTTACCCACTCACCACCACACACCCATGTGGCGTGTCGTGACCGAGCGAGCGCCGTTGGGGCTCTCGAAGACCAGGCAAAGTTCTCGTTGTTTTTTAGTGTGGTTTTCCAATGCACGCTTGCGTACAAATACGTTCTCAAGGGGATCTATGAAACCCAGACACGGTGTATCATAAAAACCTTGCGTGGAAAAGGACTCAAGTTGTGTTTTCAATGCAGTGGACGCATTAATGCCACAATAATTGAATTCAAAAAGGCTATGCTGAAATCGGTCAGAATTCTAGCGCGAGGTATCCAGTATTTATGTTATCTATGATAATGTCTAAAATGTAGTGCAGTCGTATAATGCATATTAAGGTTATAGCGCGTTTTTCCAAAGGCATGCTGTCCAAAACGTATTTCCAGAATGGTCACGTGCTTGTGATGCAAATGTTTCCATTAGAAAATATCTGCGAGGTAAAATCGTATTCATTTATTATTTGAGCTATCTGATATTTTTTGCGGAGGACACTTTTGACCGCTTGCCTTTTGAAAATAAACGGGCTATGGTAGACAGGGTTTGTAAGCTATTCAAACAAACTTCGAAGATATAAACATACATCATGTTTAAGTTGCCGGAATGATCAGCGACTAGTGACGGCGGCCAGTCCCTGATCATTCCTGCCCTCCTGCCCTGAGCAGTCCTTTAATTTACCTGAAGGTAAATTAAAACAAATACATTAAAAAAAAACACTGCTGCAGGTAGATGCCGGTTTGCCGTTTTTTTTGTACTGAAATGTGTTGATGTGTTCTCGTTTGTGCTGTGTTTTTATGTTTCGAAAAATAGGACAATAAACTAGCCCTTGAGTGGGAAAACTGAATAATTTGTTTTTTTAAGTTGCCTGGCCTGGGCAAAAATACTGTTGTGCCTCTTCTGAAATATATTTTAAAGTTTTACTCCATGCTAAATCAAAGTGAGCTTATGTGAGATCTCAAAGTATTTCAAGCAATCTTATAAATCATGCGCATGCTGTTTTCGAGACGGTTCTTACAGTCGACTTTCAGCTTCGAAAAAAAACGGTTTAAGTTGTACGCTGAAATCCTGCTCCTAACTTGAGCATTGTTCCTGCGCCCCTGCAGTCAACTTATCACCTTCGTGTATTTCTAACGAGGTCAGGGGGTGGGCGGTCTATCCGCGCTTTCCCTATGAAGGTAAAAAGTTGTAAGTCGATATTTACCTTGTATTTTACTGTTAAATACCTTATTATTCGCGCAAGTTTTCAGTTCTTACATATGCTTCCATAGCAAAAAATGTTATAGCAATGTGCTCCGCTTTCGAAATGCTTTTGAAATGCACTCTTTGCGATATATATATATATATATATATATATATATATATATATATATTGAATAGGCGAGTCAGTGTTTTGAAAATGGTTTGTTTCAATGCTTTTTTAAATATGGGTTGAGAATGTAGCAAATCAGTGAAATATTACATATCTAATGGTTAAAATGCCCAACATAAGCACATTTATATTGATTTGGCAAGGTTAGATGTTTCCTTAAATGAGTCTTTCTCGGCTTTCATACTTTTCCTCACTAATCACACATCCGTGTTACTTATTTTGCTAAATTGTGTCGTCTCCACGGTGACTCGGCGTCTTGTATTTTTAAGCGATAACAAGTCGCGTGGAGACATAGTTTTAGTCGAAGCGGAGACAGTCGCCGTCGACAATTCGACTGAAATGGTGACGTCATTTCTTTGGTTTTCAAGGACCTGATTTATTCGATCTGTTTTGGGAACCCCATTAAAAGGATATAGGCAAGAATTAAATAACAATTTGAGGCTGATTTACGCTGAAACCTCTCAAATAAAATTAATTTTCCGATAGTACTGGTTCAATTACAACTTTGCGTAAGAATGTGTGTGGGTGTTTGCATATATTTCCATCTCCCATATAATGTGCTCTTCCAGTTTTATTTTCAAACAAGTCTATATCAGAAGACACCTCATGTCAACTCAAACCACGCCATTCCCTTATACGTTATTGCAGCGATGCACGTTTGTAAGATAACACAATGCGGCCCGTTTACGTTATGCAATTGCAGTCCAACAAGTCGCCTAGCCTCCGTTGATTTCCTGGAACCCACAGGAAAACCTCGCCACACTCTCGATCCTGACGAGATTGACGTAACCGCTTTCCGTGAAGCTAGGCGACCGATCAACCGTCCTAAACACGCACTGCAAATGGCCGGCGGTGGGGTGGTGTCGATGGACACTGACCATGTGCTGCACAGAGCTGTAGCGTCACGTCACACTGGGCGTGTATACAGAACAGCGCTGCAAACCCGGGACTGAAGGGGATGTGGAACCTAGAAAGGGCAGCAGGACGGGTCGGGAGTCAATACGGAGCTGTAGCAAACTAGGGAAATACTGTGATTAAAAATCAACTAACGGACTGGTAGAGGCTTGACCGTTTTTTTTTAGTATCGGTGTTACAGATGTTATAACTTAGGTACCCATACACCATCCTAGAAAGGTTCTGAATATGTAGGAATGGGAAACATGAATTCACAACGGATTTCGCAAAAAACTAGCATGCAAATTTTCCCACAGCGCACTTAGTTGATCAGGTGCGATGATGTTTCGTGGCTGTGGATCAGATATACCTCGTCTGTGTCATGGCGAAGGAGCAGTAAACTACGGGAATCGTGACGGGGAGGCACGCAGCTGCCGGTGCCACAGAGCTTAACGAAGACACCGACTTTTATTCGGGAGTTTTGCTTTCTTATTTTGCTATAAAGTGACGGGCTGATATCATAATTTCAGGTTTATGCAAGGTTGTGTGTACCACCAATGACCAAACCCATCAGAAAATGGAACCGTGAGGCGGCTTTATGTAGATGTTTATGATTTGGAGCTTCATGAATAACCCCAGCCTTTAATTTACTGCTTCTTTGGCTTATTTAACCATGTGACCCCGCAGGCCTGAAATCATATCTTATTTTTTTTTATTGGTCTTGTGCCTCACAAAGCCCATGTGGAGGAATGAATCTGCGCGCTGCCGGCAGGGCGCGTTGAGCTTTGTTAACGACATACTGTGAGCTTCATTTCCTCTGCAGCGTTCAAAGTTGACCGCACAGATTCGCTATCAGCGTGTCTGTGTCTGTGTCTGTGTCTGTGTCTGTGTCTGTGTCTGTGTCTGTGTCTGTGTCTGTGTCTGTGTCTGTGTCTGTGTGTCTGTGTCTGGCGGAGGCAGGTCTGGCTGGCAGCCCGGCCGCTGGCCTCCGGTTCCGTTCTGGCTCAGTGAGAGGGAGATAGCGGCTGGCTGGCACCGGCAGTGGCGTCGGCCGGCTGCTGGGCAGGGAGTGTGCAGACCGGGTATCTCTACAGCATCAGAGGCCGCCGCCCCGCCGCTCCCGTTCCGCCGGTCTGGTCACACCGGGGTCACCACAGCCCACAACACCAACAGCAGTCACCAGGGTCACACCGGGGTCACACCGGGGTCACCACAGCCCACAACACCAACAGCAGTCACCAGTCGGCCCACCGGTCACCGGAACCGAATCAATATCAGCACCAGTCACCAGACTTCCGGTCACCACAGTCAGTCGATAGTCACCAGTCTTCAAATGATTGGCCCAAACGCCGGCAGAGTGCATCTCCGTGGTCCAAACGCCGGCAGAGTGCATCTCCGCGCCTCGTCTCCCGCCGGTGCTCGGTCGGGTCCAGCCCTTCTCCCTTCTCCTCACCCTTGTTCCACCATTGTTCCACCATGTCCAGCCCTTCTCCCCACCCTTGTTCCACCATTGTTCCACCATGTCCAGCCCTTCTCCCTACCTTTGTTCCACCATTGTTCGTTGTCAACTCCAGTTCTTGTCTGACCGCCGTGCCAGGCGCTGTCAGGCCACGGTCTCTATAGACAGCACTTAGGTTATTCTAAGACCGCTACCAGCTCGTAGAAGACGAGTCTGTAACATGCGAGGCGGCGTGCGGGACGGCCGAGGATGTCAGGAGACCCTAACGCGATGGGCGTTGGGCTCACAGATCTGCCAGATGTTTTGGCCTGTTGGCAATAATTTGCCACCAAAGTGTGCTGCAATCGACCGTAAGATAAGACCGCAGCCGCGAGGGTCTATAAAACACAGGGTTTTGCCGCTTATCGCCCAATTTTGGCGCCGTGATAGAGCCTGCACTGTTGGGTAGATGGTATCGGCCGGGGATTGCCTTCTGTGATCGTTTTCACAATACCTCACCAACCTACCGCTCAGGGTTAGCCACCAGGTTTCGCCCACACAAGGTGAAATCAATTTGAAATCCAAGTATAATTGGGGGTGAGTTGTATCTTGCTCGTTGTCATGCAATAATACATACCCAAGTGTCCGTGCATTTGCGTAATTATTTTCCCTCCGGAATATTGGGACTGACACTTGAATATCAAGGGGGACTTACACATAAAACTATTATTCTTCTAAATTGATTTTAAAGTGATTGCCGTTAGATATTTGATGACGTATCTTTTGAGTTATGCATTTGTAATGGCGCTATGGAGGAGGCAGTAAAATGTTTCGCTAAAGAGTATCACAGACCACACAGCCTCAACCAGTTGAAAGCTCGGAGAAGGTGCTTTTAGCTTAACGTGTCCTGTTAAAGCCTTCACATCCCGCAGATAGTGATTGACAGTCTTCTCAATATTTGACTCTTAATGCCTCTATTACTCCATGATTACCGAATATGACCCGAGTTAGTTTACAAGCGAGATCGTGGTTCGTGCAGAAAAAAACAAGCATCAAGTTGCCTCTGATAGGAGCTAACTCAGTAATCGACGGTAGCCTCTGCACGGCTGATCTGACCAACTAACAGGGTGGGAGTAGCGGTTACTGCACCGGTTAGCGGGTTTAACAACCAGTAGCTGAAGATCAGTCATATCTGGTCAAAATAAACTGTGGAGTGAAGAATCAATCGTGAAAACACGATAAAACGGGCATCACCAGTGAGTTGGAGTTAATAATTACGTAGTTGTGAGTTGTTAATTGTTAACTGTTAATTGTTAAAGTCCGCCCCGTAGCTCAGTTGGTAGAGCGCCGGACTCCCGGTAGTGAGAGCCCAGGTTCGAGACGCTTCGGCGCTCGATATTTACTCCTGACGGAGATGACCTGCGGTCGGTGGCAGCGGCCGCACGGTCAGTTGAAGTCATTGAGTTAGGTGGACCGTGTCCGGCTTTGTGGGCACGTTAAACCTTTGAACTAAATTCTGCCGGATACCAGGAATTTCCCGATTGGACGGTAGAGGTGAGGATCTGCGCAACAAGCTCTCCTAAGCGCGGGTTCTGATCTCGCAAATCCGTCCATTCAAAAGGTTCGGACTAAATTTATACAAAAAGAAATGCATCACACATGCGTGTCGTACGCTCATCTGTCAGGCCACATTTAGGCACAGCTGCTGTGGTGACCCTGGGAAAACCGAACCAACCCGCGTACAATCCCTGGGTCAGATTTGCATGGCCTAAAATTCACACATCCACTCTGCATATTCGGCAAACTGGTTGGCCGCTGCATGGCGCCGGGCCATTCCGCCGCCCTATCTGCACCCTGGCGCACGCAGTGACAGCGGTTTCGTTTGAAAGGCAATCGGAAGCCACGGACCCTGCAGCGCAACAGGGCGACCTTCGGTGGCGGCGGCCGGCGGGGCGATGGGACCGCTGAGCAGGGGTCAGATTACGCCACCTCCCGCTGACCAGCCGCCGCTGCCGGCGCCAGCGTCCGTCCCGTCCCGTCCCGGCCCGGACGATCCTGCCGGAAGACAGTGGTCACGTTGCAGGGGAGCCGCAGGGCTCGGATGTCTCAGACCCCTGCCTTCCTCTCCTCTCTCCCTCTCCCTCTCCCCGTCCCGCAGCGCCAGTGTCTGCTGTTGTGTCCTCCGGGGCGCAGAAGAGGAGGAGAGGGGAAGAGGGGGGGGGGGGGAGAGGGGGGCGGGGGCACTGGCCAGCCGTGCGGGAGGCGACCATCACGTTGACACGCGGCGGCGCGTCTCCTGTTATCGGAGCTGGCACACCAACGTCGGATCACCGGGCGGCGGGCAGGACCAACAGACCGACAAAAAGCCGTCCAGGTCCGCGGCGGGCCGGTGCTGCGTGTGCCACACAGCCGACGGCAAGGGGAAGTTAGTGGGGTTTATAGTGGCGGGTACACGGGGTCAAGGGAGCATCGCAACTTACGGCTTCATGGGGCGAAGTTCAACCGGATCAAATCACAATGGCTCGTAACAACGCTAGATTCAGCCGCAGTCCCAGAGCACACAGTTCCTCTACTCACGTCAGGCATGCCTTACGAACAGGGATAGCAAAATGTAGGAAGTGTCATGGTAGAAGCAACAGAAGAGTGGCAGAGCAGCGCCGTTTCAGTAGCTACCTAGTAATAGTAGTGGTAGTAGTAGTAGTAGCTAATAGTGGTTAACTAGTTATGCGGTTCCAATAAAATCAGATTCGTCATACAAAAAGATTAATTAAACCTTATATAATAACTTAAGTTACAACAATATCGATGACTGAACACTAAACAACAATGCATTTTAGACATTGAAAGAGTTATACTTAATTATAACATTGTATTACAAAATACTTTTCATATTACGTTCCTACTTACTAAGAAACTATAGTGTATAACATGATCAGGCTCACTGAGGGTTTCTCCCAAGCATTTACTTCTAAGCTTATATCAGAGCGAGAGAGCCAAGGGATTCACCAAAACACACAGAAGCACTTATACTCAGGGTCGGAAAATACAAGGGCTGATAACTGTTGGCTTCGTTGGCTGTTTAATGTGATGCTGGGATTTTTGTCGTGAAATAACTAGCTGAAATAACCACTGACATTTAATTTTAATACATCATAACTTTCCGCCTCTTATCCATTATGCTACATATGTGTCGGTTGAACAAGAAATAAATTGCAATTACTTAAATGGGTTTATATCAAGGAAGATTTCACAGCGAGAAAAAAGAACGACAAAACGTTGTAACATGTGTCCTGCATCTGCAGAACATGAGAAACGTAACTATTTCACTGTCGTGACGTTAGTAGCGCATCATCTGTTCACTAAGCATATCTTTGTCATAATCCACCCCTTGCCAAAGAGCAATGGACCTTCATATTAAAATCGATAGGCGGGTAGATTTCTCAAAAGCAATGAAATCAAATGACAGTGTTTGGCGTATGCAACGACAGACCGTCACGATTCCTGTGCTCATTGCCAATGTCGAAACCAACTGATCCACCCTAATCCATCGACCTGCGGCAAATAATTCAGAGCCAGTGCTGGCTGGTATGAGAGCAGACCTGTCCACAGGCCCGGACAGGTGGCAGAAGGTCAGGCCGGTCTGGAGATCATCCCCGACATGGTGAATGCCGGCCGTTTCAGGGTCGCAGCCACCATCAGTGACCCTGCACTGACGAATGACACCGGTGGTTCGGCGAACCCGAGGTCAGGCCCTCAGACGCCCTCTCTCTCTTCAGGAGACGAGTCAGACTTGAGGTAAAAGAGTCAGTGTCGGCCGCATACCAGCACAGTGACTACTGTAACTTCAACAGTGTGATTCACATAGGAGAAGGTCAGGAATGGCGCATCCGACGTCTAAGAGGAAAGCTTTATGCAATTGATCGAGCCAGCGAGTCAGCGCGGGGCACACCCTGGCTGCTTCCATCTACTGCAACTTCCGTTTGAATGTCATATCTCACCTTCTCACCTTGAGTAGTAACTATGATCTTTTCTTTTTACTGGGTATCAGTCATCCCGTTCTCGTCCTGTGTGCTTACAGGGAACTGTGGCTGTGCTCCTTGTCTGGCCTGCAGAACACAAGACCGCATGATCTGGTGAGCTAAACTCCAGACAGTCCTTCTGGTCTGATCCTCAGGGGACCAGACACATCGTTCGCTTCGCCCAGACGGTGTTGACGCTAGCTACAGGCGACGGGCGCTCAGTCGGACGGCCTTGGCTCGAGGCTGCAGAAGAGACGTCAGGAGGACTGCAGAGCCGCACTGCAGACGCTACAGGACGGCTGCAGACGAGTGGGCGAGTTTCACCAGCCCTCCATCGATCCTGTCACTCCCGGGGGAGCGGCCGGGGACCGGTGTGTCCGGTGAGGGAGTGGGAGAACCGGCATACCCCGCGCAGCACCGCCGGAGGGTGCGGAACACTGGGTTACCCCGGCGCCCTCCCATGGCGTGAAGCCACTAACGCTATCCATTAGCGGGACCATTATTAAACGCGCGCGACCTCCGGCGCGCGGGCGGCACCTAATTGAGGAGGCGCCTGGCCCGGCCTTGACGTCTGCTGCCATGGACCGGGAAGGTATCGGGCTGGTGGCGCCGTTTTATCACGGGAGGTCCGTTGTACGGGTCTGTGTCATATTAGCTGGAAGCTGGTGGCCTTGACTGAGGCGGCGATTTGCCTGTTGGCACAAAACTGAGGTTTGATGGTGGTCCAAAGATATGTGGGGTCCGTATGCGGAATCGGCTTACTCTGCCTGGATATAAATACTACAAAGTATTTGACAACAAGGTCATCAAGTCAACAATTATGAATCGGAAATTACGCCAGCACCGACGAGTGTTTTCTTGAATGAACACGATGCACGGTGCAGCGAAGATGAGTGTTGCTGATGATCAATCTTGCAGAACATCCATTGTCGCAAAAAGCTTCGAAGAAGCTTGCAGAGTAGCCTTCAAATGACAGTGACAGCGGCCGGTCGCTGACGCAGCGTATCTACATAAAGGTCCTGAAAGTGACTACAACACTGACGAGTGCTACCTTGATGTTCCGCTGCGTAGTGCGAGCGGTATAGCATTGGCAATGACCCACTTGGTAGAGAGTGAGTGACCCGCGTCCTTCGCCAGCAGACGCCTCTAACACATGTCGAGATTTTTCAGAACTCGTTTCTTTAGTAACACCTGTGATAAGAGACTCGAGACATTGAGACATGTGGTAGATTCATTAACTAAGCGCCGTCACCGGACTGAACGATTGATAATCCCAGCAGTCCGCGGCAGACTGACAGATTAATGGCGAGGTTCACACCACGTCCAATGATAAAAAGAGCCCGTTCGGCACGACATAAAAGTGACGAGATCTCAATGCAGAACAAGTATCTGTGCAATTACATGTTAAGAACAGTATCTGGAACCTACGCAAGGATATTAATTCAGATACGTATTTATCCATTAAATAGTGATTCAACCACATATCCCCGAATATCGAATAACTTTTGCATTATAGAGGCAAATCGGTCCAAGTTGTTGCAGTAACCTAAGGATCTAAGGACCAGAGTTCTCAATTTATGACTCGGTAGCTACTTGGCCAATGGTTTTGTTTTACATTGAATTAATTATTCCTTTACGTTTCTTGTGGTCTGGTTGATATTCATATCCACATTTCTTCGGTTATGGAGTGAATGTGGTGAAGCGCAGCACGACAAAAACCAAATTTCAGGTCATCATCTTCCAGCTGGCATGATATCACTTCAGCACCCTACTTTGTTCTTGCGAACATTAGTTTATCTCGTAGCAAAGAACCTCTGAGTCGTGTGTAGCTGCACCAGTGTAGAAACAAGATGTTGCATAAATGCACAAAAATAGTTGTATGGCTATTAAAACTCGATATATTCAT
>JARFNZ010134701.1:0-10952 GCA_031763405.1 Balanus nubilus
TGCCTGGCTGGCCCCCACACTCAAAATTTCGGGGCGACGCCCCTGGAACCGACTACTGGGACATTCCACCATAAGACAACAACTTTGTTTTTCAAAATTAGCACCGGCCCATCTAAAAAAAAATATGGAAAATTTGCATACGGCGGATCTTGGAAGCTCTCAATCACGCAGTGAGTTGTCAGTAAGTTTGCTCCTTACATTTTTTGCTAGCATTATAACCCTTCTGCGCAAAATTAATATTGTTATTTTCTTTTCTTTTTAGACACTATCACTTAGGAGTTAATTTCGATCGAGGTATTGGTTAATTCCTCTTCGTCTGTGTAAGTAGGTCTCCCGGCGATATGATTTGCGGGATATCAATAATTTATAAGTTATCCTGTTTATGCACAGCATCCACCACTGCCTCAATTATTAAGCATACAAAGCAGGCCGTCTCGTGTTCTCGCTCTCTCTCCACACTGGGAGCTATCCTCGACCGTGGCCGGGCAATGATGCTCTCGACCGTGGCCAGGAGTGGTGCTCTCGACCGTGGCCGGGAGTGGTGTTCTGTTCTCGACCGCGGCCGGCGACCGGGAGCGGCCGGGGCCGGCGTGGGCAGGCGGTCCAGTCCGATACCGACGCGTGAAGGGCGGCTCAGGTCGAGGGATTACCGGCGCCACGGCGGGAGACTGCCCGCTCACACTCTGAGTCAACTATGCCGGGATGACCGGTTACAAACTGGTATTACCGTCTTAGAAGGGCGATGGTGAAGGGAATGGACTCTGCTCGGGTGTTGTAATGATCAAAGGAGCTGTGCTACAATGATTGTCGCCTAGACAGGTGACCATGTTACACTGTCATTTATGTTGACACAACATGTTTACATGTTGAACATATTGACTTCCGATAATGTGAGCAACCTACATGTTTGCTTTTATGCCAATGTACTTGAGGTTTGTTCTCGTTGTACAGATGATTGTGCTTGGTTTGGCCAGAACGGCGGCGTGGCTTATGGATTGTGAATTGCACCATACTGATCGCTGTTCATCTGGCGACAAAAACTGGGCGTCTTTGATGATGAGACCCGTTGGTTGCGTCATAACCGGCGCTGTACCGGCTCCATTCGCCGGTGCCCGTTCTGATATCTCTGCCATCTGGAACGGGTGGATTTTTACACTCTCCAGCCGGTGTTGAAGGGGCGCGTCAAGGGCACGGTCGCTTCTTTTCTGACGGTCATTTCAGCGGTGTTCGCTTAAGTTATGGTTTCTTCTTACTAGATTGGGTGGTATCGGTAGGTCATTCGGTAGATCTGTTCATTTTATATTTTTGATCATGTATAGCATCTTTGTTTATTATTCTATATTGTTTTAATTTTTTTTATTATTATTTTATAAATGAATTGTAAAATTGTGGACATAACAAATATAGCTTCTTAGCGAACGTCTCGTGACACTTTCGATCTCTCCCGGTTTCGCTGCTCCCGTTGACATTCTCCGCAGTTGTGCACAGTGCACAAGTGCGACGTGTCTGTTTCATCATCATAACTCATCGCACCGCTGAACAGTCCACTGCCTTGTCATCATCATCATCATCATCAACAAGTTTATTGAACTATAACATGTAGCATATCTTAACACATTACATAGATTGGGCACAAAAGCTGTTAAAAGCTTTACTCAAAGCGCCAACTCTAACACATACGTTGCATTTACACATGTAACCGCCGCCGCGTCACAGGTCATCGCCTACAGTACGCCATCCCCTACGCCCTTGTACTGCCTTGTACTGCCCCCTGGCTGGCATGCTCGGCATCCCTAGTATCCACGATGTTCGGTGAACACTGATGATGTCAGCCCACCGTGCACATCGCTTTTCCAACATCCCGGCTACACCGCGCCCAAATGTCACATGGTAAGAAAACTGTTGGGTGAAAGTGCATCGCGCCAAAGCGAAAGTCATCAATTTCGCCTGGCGAGTTTCGTCCATGACATTGACGGCATGCCTGCCAAGTAGGGACTCCTGCACACTAATGACCAAATAACCTCTTGTCGTTATCCTAATCCCACACATCGATATCCTTGCATGCCAACGTCGAGCTGACATGCTATGTTGCCTCACCTTTTTAGGCCAATCTTGGGCCCTTGACACATATCTGCGATATGCTGGTATGTTCTCTGTCGTCTGCTGGCTGTGATTATTGTTCTAATTGTCTGACATTGTCGTGTTCTGTGTGTTGACAGTCCGTTCAGCGCCTCCTGGTGGGGCTGGATGGCGTTCACGGGCGCCATGCTGGCCGGCGCCATCTCCGTCAAGTTCGTCGGCCTCTTCGTCGTCGTGCTGGTCGGCCTGTACACCATCAAGGACATCTGGGACATCCTCGGCGACCTCTCGCAGCCCATCTCCTACACGGTGAAGCACTTCCTGGCGCGTGCCACGTGCCTGATCGTGCTGCCGACGCTGCTGTACATGTTCGCCTACTACGTCCACTTCACCGTGCTCTCCAAGTCGGGTCCTGGAGACGGCCACTTCGGCTCCGCCTTCCAGAGTCAGCTGGAGGGGAACTCGCTCCATAACGCCAGCATGCCCAGGTCGGTACTCACCCCGTGGTCGGCAACACGACTCGTTAGGCGGGTTTACGACAAGTCTGATAAACCGTCGTCGGAGAGCGAATCTGTTGCTTTGTGAAGGTATGGTGACTCTGTTATGGTAACTCTGTAGGGCGCAAATAACCCCGGCAGTTGACGCTCCCGTAAACCCAATTCACCACCACTACATGGTAACTCTGTATGGGAACTCTGTATGGTAACTTTGTTAGATTTGTCGGAGAGTGAAAAAGTCGTGTTGCCGATCGCGCCCTGAGTTGCCATCAAGTGTATCACATCTACCGGTCACTATCAGAACAGGTAACAAGACCAAGTCTGTCTGTCTCGGTCGAGTCTGTCTGCCAAGACTCGGTAACTCCGTTACCCGATGTTTGAATCTTCACACTGGGTACTCATTGTTCATGTTTCTAGTCGTTCTAAGTTCCCCCCGCCTGTTGTCTTTGGGTGCCTTTGGACGTGTCACTCGCGAGCTGCAGCGGCTCCATGCCTCAAACATGGTAACTGCACGCTGTATGCTGGACGTGCTAGCAATGCGTTGCCAAATTCTTGTCTGTTTTCTTCTATACCCCACCTGTGATCTGACCATGTCGGTCCTGCTCTGTATGGCAGGGAGATCTGTTACGGAGCCGGTGTGACGCTGAAGAACCACCGGACGGCAGGCGCCTACCTGCACTCCCACCCGCACCTGTACCCGCCCGAGGCAGGCCCCGTCCAGCAGCAGGTCACCACGTACTCTCACAAGGACTACAACAACATCTGGTGAGCACGACCGGATGCAACGTCCGTATCGTGGCTATTGAAGCCAAGCGACAGATCATCGATGTCGTATTAAAGCTTGGGTTGGGTAGCGGCCAATCTGTATAGTAAAATGACTTCAAAGGATCATCGCCACATTGTCCTCGGCGTTACGGCGGCGGAGTCGACATCTGATCATGTCTTTATGGTCTGACTTCCGTTCTGCAGGCTGGTGAAGAAGTACGACGTGGACATGCCGACGGAGGAGGAGGAGGCCAAGCCCGACTTCAAGCCGGAGTTCGTCAAGTCCGGGGACCTGATCAGACTCGAACACGAGTTCACCGCCCGGAACCTGCACAGCCACCGGCACCCGGCGCCCGCGACCAAACGCCACTTCCAGGTCAGATGGCTCGCTGGCACGCTGGCAAAACGAGTGGCACAGGTCATAAAACGTTGGCTCCAGGTCAGATGTCATGCCTTTCGGCCTGTTGCTGGTTCGTGGCTAGTCTATGCTCAATGAGCATAGACAAGTCTGAACACCAAGCAATGATCACTGCTTAGTCTCACCTCTGCAGTCCGTTCCAGATTCCTTTCAGTTCTACCGCCTGCTCTTAGAATCGCACGGTTATTTCGGTTGAGCTTTTTTCAAGGTTACCCTTTTTTCTATGTGTTGCTCAGAACGGGTGCGAAGCGCGGGCCCTGAACATGACTTAGGCGATAGCGGCGTCACGTAGCGACAGCGCCCTAACCTCTACTTCCTTTGTTGTCCGCCAGGTGTCGGGCTATGGCGAGAACGGCACTGGCGACAGCAACGACGTATGGAGGATCGAGCTGGTTGACGGCGAGGAGGGCGACCAGATTAACGTGGTGACGGACAAATTCCGCCTGATCCACTACATGGTCGGCTGCGTGCTCTACTCGCACAACAAGCAGCTGCCCAAGTGGGGATACGAGCAGCAGGAGGTCACTTGCAATCCCAACACGCGCGCCGAGTTCGGCCTCTGGAACTTCGAGGAGAATTACTATGATAAACGTGAGCCAGTGCAAGACGAAGATGGGGAAACGACCAAGTGATATCTGTTCTGTTCTCACCGGTGTTAGTGGTGTGCGGGGTTTTCGTGATAGCTTTGCATGTGCACCAAGCGCATTAGACGACATTCGCTATCATTCGAAGTGCGATACTCATGGGCTGTATTTAATTTCTATCGTTGGCTTTTAATTCAAGCCAGGAATAACAATTACAATAGTTTATCTCCCTTTTATCTTGGGTTGTCAAGGTTCTCTGAAATATTTTCTTGGGATTTCTGGGTTGAAATCTATCGCTGTGTTTTTTGTGAGCTCTCTAGTCTTTGATTGCTTGCTTCTTTATACCTGATGCTCATATTTAACCGTCTGGTGCAACCGTCTGCCCCTACTGACTTCTTTTGTTATCTGCCGCAGTGCCTAACGTCAGCTTCGCCATCTACCAGCCGACTTTCCTGGAGAAGTTCTTCGAGGCTCACATGGTACAGTTCCAGGGCAACGCTGGCTTGAAGCCGAAGGAGGGCGAGGTCACCTCCCGGCCCTGGCAGTGGCCCATCGACTATCAGGTCAGTGACGCGGGAGGGCCGGGTCACCAGGTCAGGAGGGAGGGCCGGGTCACCAGGTAAGCAGGTCATGGAGGATGGGGATGAAGTTCACCCGCACACAGTTTTTGCTAGGTTATGTTAGCCATTGTCGACTTCATAGACGCTAGACGACTTTCTCGTGTATTGCATACTGCATGTACTCTCATGTACTGTATCCGCCCTGTATGGGTGATCTTAGGATATATGTTTTGCCCTAATATGGCCAGTGAATGGATTGTAACCATTTCTCAAAGTTGACCTGACAATAAACACTACCTCCAGGCTCCAACAGAGCCAGTCGTTCAGTATCCTATGAAGCCACCTTGTCAACGTGACCTAAACGATATGCATCCCCCCCCCCCCCCCCGGCTCCAACAGGGTCAGTGGTTCAGCATCGGAGATCCCGATAACAGGGAGCCGGGCCCGCACAAGGACCATGAGATCCGCATCTACATGATGGGCAACCCGGTCATCTGGTGGGGCAACCTGGGCTTCATCGCGCTCTACGCCGTCATCTACGTGTGGAACTTTGTCAGCTCGGCGCGCGGCGTCAGGGAATCGACGCAAGAGAGAGGTGATATGAGGGGGACGCAGGGGCGGTGGGGCGGGTTCCAGGGGGCGCTGGCAGACGGTAGCGTGGAACGGGCACTTCAAAGCTCTTCCCAATAGGTCAACCGTTCGAGTCTTGGCTTTAGTAGCGTAAGAGAAATTGGAGTAAATGTAGAGACATGGGAATAGCACCGATGTGTTCGTCTCGTCAAGTCGCATATGCAACGTGACCTACTGAGTCAACCAATTACCTTGACTTAAGGTCAAATCATACAATTGACCTAACCAGGCCAACTTGTATATGCGACGCGCCTTGACGAGACAAATACAGTGGTACCAAAATAGCATCTCTATATTCATTGCATAACAAGTTAATGACGAAACCGGTATCTCGCTGGGACGTAAAGGACCGGAACGGTGCTAGCGCCTCTAGCGGCGGAGTTTGTCTCCAACATACCCCATTCGGTAAGCTGTGTAGGCAGATGCTTTGAGGGTCGATTGTGTGACTAGTGTTTGGAGACGGCAATACAGAGCGACAAGTGTGGTTATCGACACATAGTTGCGGTCTGGCGACAAACCACAAAATGATCATAGCGTGTTAATGGGCTAGTTCTAACTAATCTTATGCTCTTATAATTCTAAAACTTGCAACAGAGAAGCCACTTTTGCGAACAGGTACGGTTTGACTTTGTCCTGACTGAGCTGGCTGTCGTGTTTCAGTGCGTAAGGCGAACCTGACGTACGCCTGCAACTGGCTGATGCTGGCGTGGGCGCTGCACTACTTTCCGTTCTACGGCATGGGCCGCATCCTCTACTACCACCACTACTTCCCGGCGCAGCTCTTCATCTCAATGATGGCCGGTGAGTGGTGACGTCACGTGATCACCGTGAGCACTCGAGCTAGTTGCCCAACCAACAAGCGAGATAGTTGCTCTCGTGCTGTAGTGCCTCTGGGCTCAACTGGCATTTTGCCGTGAAGTTACTGCAGGAGGCTTCGTGCACTGTCCGTGAGTGTGCACATCTTTATTAAATGGGCATTTTGCAGTTGCATGGACGCAACTGTGGAATTGGATGCACTGTTAGGACAAACAATCCCAGTATCAACCCTGTCAATTACAATATGGGTAGAGACAAAAACTATTTGAACATGCTCGTCAACCATAAAACGAAGTTGTAATACTACGCCAGCAGCACTCGCTGCGTACCACCTATAAGCATCGTCCGATTGGATAGACAGGCGCGCAGTATCCAGACCGACACTGGTGGTTGAAATAGCAGAGGGCGCCACTGGAGATCTGCCGGGCACAGACAAACACCCTGACGCTGCGTGTGCGGGCGCAGTACTGTCCAGGCGGACAGCCACTGGCCGTCCCTGATCGGGCGCAGAAGACTGTCCCGGCAGGAGCGTCCTGCACTGGGTCCGGATCGGTCGGAGGGTCCGGCTCTGTTGCGGCCTGGTGGCCGGCACTGCTCCGCCGTCCAGTGCCGGGCTGGGCAGTCAGCGGCAGCAGGGTTAGGATGCTGAGAAGACCCACCAGACTTAGGAAGATGACGCCGCCTGCCACTGCCGTTTGCATCGGTGATGTCGCTGCTGCTTGTGGCGCCGCCGCCAGCGGCGGCAGTGGCGGCCGTCGGTGGGGGTCTGTGGCCATCAGATGGCGCTGCTGCTGTTGATACACAGACTGACGGCTGGGGCTGGGTCGTGGCGGAGATGCTGTTGGCCGGCTGCTGTGGTCCGGAGGAACGCTGAGAGGGTCGGTCGTCATGGCAGCGCTGGTACAGGCCAGGAGAGACGCGCCCCACACGGAGAGTCTCATTGCGCCGCTGACTAGTGTTCAGGTCGTCTGCCGTGTACTGCGGTACGGTACATTTGACTATACTGCACTGGACGGCATAGCACTGGCACTCCCCTGCTCCTCACGAGGCGTGCTGTACTGCACTGGGGCTCCTGAATCCGACTGACCAGTACCGGACTTGATGTCGGGGTTTTAACGAGGGTGCTGGGGTCTACGTAAGAGAAACCTTGCAGTTGATCAGTCAATCTGTCTCATCCATATCAGGGTACCGTGCGGTTTTCTTTTGTCTACAGTTTGCATCCTGCATTGGTCGCTGCCCTCTACTGCTTCCTCGAGTGTATCGGACGGAAGTCTGCTAATTAAAACGCCTCCAGTGTGGACAATAGGTCTTCCACTCGGGACGGTGCGGGGGAGGGGGTGGAATGGCGGATTGTTTAGATGCGTCTGCGGTTCATCAAAGTGTCAGACGCTGTTCTCGATGGAAAGTGTGCCACTGGATGAATGAGTCATTATTAGGGAAAAGGTGAGTGAGCTGATACCGGTTCTCTAGGACAAATGATTGTGCTGCAAGTATATGATAGAAGTGGGAAAGCTAGGATAAGTATTTCCAACCATTTGTACAACGCAATATTTTGCTCGTTTATTCCATATGGGTGTATTCTTTACGCTCGTTAACCCGAAAAGCATGATCACTAATGATCAGTATCTTATATCTCAGCCCGCAGTAGCTAGGCCCGAGTTCCCCTGGATTAACGACGTAAGCATCACTTATCCATACAGGTGAAAGGCCGCAGACTGCTTCACTACCGTTTAATGTTAGCAATGCAGACGACCTTGTTGGCCGCCGCGGCAACCGCTGGCTGCTCCCGATGGCTTTTGCATACTGACGATCGGCGAAACGGTCTGGATGATTGCGACTGTTGTGGGCGCCATATAACCAAAGTAGTTCTGACGCCGTAAAACCACATCACCACCACCACCACAATAATTGTGGCTGTTGCTGACCATCAGTTCTCACTGGACGCCGCCAGTTGCCGATCCGGGCCTCTGGAGACCTTTGACCTTTGACCTTTGATGCCTGTTGGTGACCATGGCGGCCTTGTTGCAGGCGTGCTGGTGAACTACCTGCTGGAGAGCCTGCCTCGGGCCGTACCCTCCTTCAGGGTAGACCAGACGTGGACGGCGTTCGCTGTCCTCTACCTCTCCATCTTAGCCTACAGGTAAACCATATCGCAATGTTTTAGAGTGGCATCCACTTGGCATTTGGCACGCAAGGTAACAGACACGCTTGCTTGCAGGTTACCGTGGAGTGGGAAAAAATAGTCACAGGCGGACGTTCGCATGCTCTGTAACGCCCAGTGTTTTTGCTGAGTTCTCTGTCCTGCAGCTTGTAAATGTGGAAGATGCCGTTTCTCAGAATGATGAATGATACCAGACTGGAACGACCATATATGAGCCGTTCAATGTTCTCTAAGGAGCCAACATGGTGACCGACTTTCTTGTGTCCGGCAGTTTCTACCTATTCGCGCCGCTTACATACGGTATGAGCGGTCCTGAGAAGAAGGAAGCCGGCCATCGTTACGACCACCTGCTCTGGATGGACTCCTGGGAGTTCTGATTGGTCGGCTGCACGTCGCGTCACCAGGCTCAGCCCCGCCATTGACTGGCTAAGTATGACGACACAGATCTGACAACATAATCTCCACAACGGGTTGGGTAGCATCGACACCATTATGATTTAGGATCTGTTTGGTTTGGAGATATTTATTTGAATCGGAAACAGACCGATTAAGCGAAATTGAGGCTGTTGGAATGCAACTTTGGGTTTTTCTTTTGTAGTGACTGTTACCGTTGAAAGGCGGCTTGTTGGTAAATGCATCCCTGTGGCTCAGTTTGGCAGGTCTGATGCTGGCGAATTGTGTGGAGATAATGTGCCGTTAACTAAGAGATGACATCTGTTTCATAATATCGTTACAAATGCTATATTTCTGTTTTGATACTACCTTTTTTCATTATTGTTATGGCCGACATATGGTTACATGCCTCTGAGCTGTGATTTGTACCTATTTGTATGAGATGACCCTCGAAATAAAGGTGATGGCAGGGAATCGTTTTTTCTTTATTTCTCTACGTTCGGTGGCCTAATCAAACGACCGAACCTGGCTATAGCCCAGCTGTGCTGGTATTAGCTTTTATTTCTTCGGTGTCGAAAACGGTGACGAAATTATAGAGGCTAGTTAATTTACTGAGCTTGGAATGTTTTAATAGTTGCCCAATGCCAACTCAATTATGAATTGATACGTGATCGTCAAGCTAGGGTTCGCTATTGTCAATTCCATTATGAAATGACTCGTCTTTGTCGGGCCAGATGGCAGGCATGGAAGGGTATGCGGGAAGTGGGCACAATTCGCTCTAGACAGCTCGACGGCGGATTCCTTTTCCCCGGCTTCTCGTGATTTCGGTTCCTTGTTCTGCTGGCCTTCACAATGAGCAAGGTCGAACCATTCTAATCAAACTTTTTCGTCCGTGAATTCGTAAGGTTCTGCTCGTCATTGAAAGCGAACAACTTGCCAAGCAGAATATTCGCGCTACTGATTCCAATAAACGTTACAACAGCATTCTTCCGCATGTGCTGTCTTCCCGAACGCATCTCGCCCGTTTTTCTTTATTTGACCTCGGCCCAGTCAGGTAATTGAAAGGTTAGTCCAATCTGTAGTCTCTGGCCGTATTGTACGGCGCTGGCCGCTCAGAATGAGGAGGAGTCGCAGCATTTGTTATTCAGATAGAAGGTCGAAGGAGAATGGGGTAAGATATGCCCATGAGTGTTTGAGCCTCTGTTTCTCGGGAGCTATGGCGTCATGTATCCCAGCATCGGGTTGAGCCTTTGTGAACCCTACAAGGCTGCATTATAATCGCATGTGGTACATCTGTAATTCGAAAAAGCTTCTGCTCGAGGAACAGTAGGAAATAATGTTGTTCGAGGGAACATAAGATAGTAAATATACCAAACCTTATACCTTAAAAACAATGAACGAGGTTGGTATAAGTTGACAACGATTACCTACACAATACCTTCTTACCTCCAGGGTTATTGGGTTCCAAGTTTGAAAATTTAGCTTTAAGCACTTTTTTCGGAACGCGTACGGTACACAAAAAGTCCCCTATGTAAATTAACTAAATTCAACACGCACCCCGCTAGTCGGTAAATTTTACCCCTCCTCCCTTGCTCATTTTCAAAATGATTTAAAACCTTGCGAGATATCGACGTGAAACTTGTGGTACCTTATCTGGCATTAATTTAACTTCTTAGAAATTTTAGAAAAAATCGCCGATAAATTTGGAAGAAAATCACGTTTAGTGACGTCATGTCAGGCCAGTTTTGGTCTAAAACCAACAAATGTCCCAATAAACATGCCGACATCGGGCCGACGTCGGTCCGATGTCAAAAGATGTCGAAAGATGTCGGCATCTCAGCAATGGCGGACCATGTCGGCAAGTTATCGGCCCGCTATCGGTCCGACGTCGGCCCGACGTCGTCTGGAGAGTGGATATGTCCGCATATGCCAAGGTACAGCCGAGGTGTAGCCGACGCCGCCCTGACATCGTCCCGACGTCGGGATCTGAGCTCGGCCCGACGTCGGCAAATTCAGTAGACGTCGGCAAATAGCGGCAGATGTCGGCCA
>JARFNZ010134712.1:0-10951 GCA_031763405.1 Balanus nubilus
TCTAAATTTAAATAGATGCCATGCATGGCATCAAATTTTCCACTCAGGTCATGCTGCAGCATGCGTCAGGCTTCGCGTTGTCTCACCTCACCGAAGGTAAAACAGATGAAAACAACGAAATCTCGGCTCTCGCACATACAAAATTGTCACATTATCATTCCCCATAATTTTTCAGGATATTCTACCATTGACAAAAGATAGGACACAAACATGCACACGGAAGCCATACGAATACTCAGGTCTTCAACAGTAACATTTGGTAGCAATTTACTAAAATGGGCGTAAAAAACCTAGGTTAAAAGGTCCCATGTTAAATCGATCATTTTCGGACAACACTGGCTCGTAACCTATGAAACAAAATTAAAAACTGGTCATAAAGCCTTAGGCGTTAACGAATGTCGAAACGATTACATCCGACCATCGATTTTAGTTGACATTCTAGTGGAACCCTAGTCGTTTTCCCTTAACCACTACCATATTCTTCTAAATATGCTAAAATTCATACCATTTTTTGTGATCTAAGCATCCAATTAAAAAGCATGGAAACTCCTGAATAACTTCATACAACTAATTTGCAATTGCACATTCGTTAATGGTATCGCATGCGCCACGTACAACTTCTAGACAATAAATTATTAAGGAAAGGATTTATATCGGATCATTTATACAGCAAATTATATTACCGTCATAGGGTTGCAAAATTTCACCAATGGACAGAGCCAGATATATTAATATCTATGGGTTTGCCTCCCTGTTGCTGTAAAAAAATATGCTAGTTCGTTCTCGTGACGTCATAGTCAGCTTTTATATTCTATAGGACAGCTGAAAAAACAGCGAATGGCAAATACAAATTTGATGTTTTCTTACAGGGAATGTATGCCCTTTGGCGATGGAAGACAACCATGGATAACTGGTGTTTCCTGAACGCGCATGATGTTGAAACATCACTTGCAGTGTTTTTTTGCTTCATATAAGAGGAAATGAACAAGGAATTACTTATTTGGGAGTGGTACTTGTTGGTACTTGTTTCTGGTACTGCCTTACGTTACATTGCAACGAACACATAGTAGACACGCTCAAGTTGGCTTCAATAACCACAAGTGTGTCATAATGGATACCTGTTATACTGAACCACTGCTTAGTGTTAAACAATTGTGCTGATATAAGTTCGTAGCCACCGGAATGCAAAGTACTTACTTGCATTAAGACCCACCTCTTTTCGATGGCGGGACCATTTTAGTTTTTTTTAAATTAAATTTAACCCATTTTACGCGATCTTCAACCATTAAATGTACTGTTTCCCGGCTTCCCTTGTTCTGAAGTTGCTAATACATGTGGTAACTCCATTTTTATGGAAAAAGGTCATACATTACCTTTAACCTTGGCACGTCTTGACCTTGGCATTGATTTGCATGTTAGTAGGCTCGGTCACATTCCATGCTGTGCTTGTATGTAGGTTTTCTGATATTCCCGTAGCAATTATGCCTCTACATAAAACAATATTCATGGGTTTTGAATATCTATGCCACCTCTTCAAGAAAAGGGATAACTGGGTGAGTGAGACCAAGGGCGTCTCCATTTTCGTCTCCAAGGTTGGGAGACTGAGTCGTTTTGAAGGATAAAAGTTCAGTAATGCACCTAACAAGTTTGAAGTTTATTGCGTATTTATTGCAAGTTTATTGCAAGCAGTACAACCTAATCTATGCTGTCCTAACCTAACCTAACCTTACCTTTCACCTGCAACCTACCACCTACAATTTGCAACCTACCACCAGCCACCTACAACCAGTGTCAGGACAGATTTTCGTCCGGACAAATTTTCGTCCATGGGTTTTTTATCTTAAATTATTTCATCGACAACAAGTAAGGTTAGGCGAGGTTAGATTAAGTTGTTTTAGGTAGGGTTAGGTTAGGTTTGGTTAGGTTTGGTTGGTTCATTTTGTTTA
The DNA here is from genome assembly GCA_031763405.1 of Balanus nubilus. NCBI lineage: Eukaryota > Metazoa > Arthropoda > Thecostraca > Balanomorpha > Balanidae > Balanus > Balanus nubilus. The sequence continues at coordinate 1,947 of JARFNZ010134712.1, forward strand.
AAAAATGTTGGACGAAAAACTGTCATGGAACCCTCCTTGAGCCCTCTGGTCGCACCAATCCTATGCTAATACATACCATTTTATTGCACGATCTTTTTACACTCCACAGAAATGCTATATATTTTCATAATAGTTTTGGAAGGAATAATTCAAATAATTATGAGATGGCGGGCCTAATGCACGCACATCCAATGAAGGGCCGGCCACTTTCATTCCTGCTCGTTTCGGAAACACGGCGAACGTGGCGCGCTAGCTGATTTTGGTAACTGGTAAAGCTTCATCCATGACAGACAGAGTCGGTGAATAACCGTGCGTGCTCTGTATTAGCATTTAGTGAGTAAGGCTGGTTCTGGATTTAGGCCTTCCTTCAGTTCAGTATCAGCTTTTCATAAATTGGTTATCTTCTTTCCTATTTAAGACTATAAGTTAAAAGCTCGCCGAAACTTACTCCTTCACCAAGCCGATGTCATTGTTTTGGTTTGCTTATCCGAACAAATTTTCGTCTGGCACTTCTTTATCGGGCATCTTTCCATTAGCAAATGTTCTTCAGGCGTTTTTCGTCTCAGTGCAGTTCATATATTTCGAATCCTTCTGCACAGTGATTATTTTTTTATTCACATTCTTTTGTTAGTCATAGATAACCATCAATACAATTTTCCATCTGGGGTAAGCTGCCCCAATGCAAACATGTAGGTACCATTGCCAAATGTTTTGTGCTATGGCACAAATAAAACAATATGGCAATACATCCCTTTACTACCTATTCACACAAAAAAATTACTATAGGGATCAACATATTTTGGACCTGAACTAACCAATTCCAGGTTAAAACCACTGTGATTCACAATATTTATCTAGTTATTTCAGTATTTGGGTCCAAGCATGGCGCAGCATTCTCGGCAAGTTTAAAAAGATCAATGTCAAACCAATGTCATGCAGCAAGGGGAGCGAGCGCTCAAATCTATCACCCAGCTAATCCCACAATCCATATGGCTTAAAATGTTGTTTGTAAGACTTCATTTTTATGGAAATTGCATACTTTGTTCGGGTTCATTAAATGTGACAAACTCCAGCGATGTAATTTCACATACATTTCATCCTGAAGCAGAAATTACCAAAAATTAAGAATACACTGCTTGCGTGCTCAAGACAAATACGATGTTGCTTACACGCTGTAGGCACGGGATCAGCGAGGGTGTATCATTCGTTTTGGGTGATTTTTGGTCATTGTTTTTTATATGTTTGCAATCATGTTCTTCTTCACTAGAAACATCAAATTATTGATGGAAAACACTTGTAGGCATGTTTCACCAACTGTAGCTGAAAAAATTGATAGGTAGTAATGGGATGTCTGACCCACAATACTAAAACAGAACATCACAAATGGGGTGAAATGTTTGGTGATAGGATGTGTTCCATCATTAGTGCAGTTAACTGCATTTTTTGTTTTTCTTGAGTTATGGGTCTCCATCTGCATACATTTTTTTGCCCAAACATTCTTCTGCATGTTTCTTCTCTGAAATTTTCTGGCTGATTTCATTGGAATATAGGTATTACCTTACACAGACCCATTGACATGCAAATCCTTGACCACAAAAACTTGTTTACATGAGCTTACTCTTTTCTCTCTCATTATCTATTATTTACTCTGCCAATTTTGCTCAGGAGAAATAAGGACATGAGGGGCTGGCATAACCAAAGTTCTTGACCATCATTGCCAATGTAGGCAAATCATGGTTGATGTAATGCTGGTCTGGAGTCATGTAACAGCCTTTGTAACATCCCTGAATTTGGTGCCTTAGAGGAAACATGGTGAACCTTTGTTTGTGCACATACATACATACATACATACATACATACATAGGTACATACAATGGAACATTGTTACATTGTTACTGTAGTTTTTTTTTAAAATCATGAAGCAAAATGTACATAATATCTCCAAGGTCATTGTAACAACTGATGCCACTCATCTGCCTCTGCCTCTGCCATCTGCCTCTGCCTCTGCCATCTGCCTCTGCCTCTGCCTCTGCCTCGTCCTCTGCCTCTGCCTCTGCCTCTGCCTCTGCCTCTGCCTCTGCCATCTGCCTCACCAATGCCAATGCCTCTGCCACTCATCTCCTCCCTGAACTCCCTGAACTCCTCACTCATCACATCTGATACCCAGATTGTTCACCTTTACATTAACAAAAGGAATCATGTCATAACAGGTGACTTATGAGTCTGCTACCTTTCAGACACCACCAGCCAAAAGTATGTGAAAGCTCTTGAGATACACCATGAAATGAAATGCTATCACACCAACAGACTAGTGCTTGTCTCACTTACAAAAGTAAATATATAAAACACTACTGCCACAGTTACACCCACACTGACACTTAAGACACCATAAATCAAGTCTCTTCCCTCTCTTCTGTTTTATTTTATTTCCAGTTTTTAGACAGCACACAAAAGGGTCACAAGTGGAATTTGGAGAATGGGCAGAGGCAGAAGATGAGAAAATTGTGATAACCTCAGTTCTCACCCATCCCAATATCATTTGTGCCCCATATGTTCATGCATATGTTCTTCTAATATCCATGTAATCCCATCTAAGGCCCATATGGTACCCATGTCCTGTTATGTGAGAGCTGGTGAACCATATGTATTTTCCATTAATAAACAAACAACATAAGTACCAGTGATAGGCACAAATGACATAACACACATTTTACATTGAGACCTTTCTCAGATTTTTTACTTTTTTTGTATAAATGTAGTGCAGCATCAATACTTCCCTGATAACTTGCTGTTGTCTGTTGCCGCTGTCCCTACTACATTGGTATCAACGATCTGGGCTGGTTTGGCAGTTAGTTAATGTATTGGTAATAATTAATTCAAGGAATGATTTTAGCACATTGCCTATCCCTGCAGCTTTTTGTTCTTGTTAATTTGAAGCATGCTTCTTTTCTTTGATTATATGTTTTTCTTGCAGGTGGCAAGGCTTCATGAGATTTTCAAAAGTGCACAAATGCATGTATTTCCTTACATAATTATCAAGTTCTTCAAGGTTGTGACCTTGTTTTGAAACCATCTGCCTGTGGGACACAACATGGATGGTGACGACGACGGCCCTGCGCCCGGCTCTGAGGCGGCGCCGGCACCACTCGGTCCCTCTGTGCTGACGTCACCGAGCGGAAATATCGCCGACAGCTCCGAGCGAGCGCCTGAGGCGCCGCGTGGAGCGCCGACCCCTCGCCAGGACGACGCGCCGGACGCTGCTCCAGCCGACGCGTCACCGGCCGAGTCTGCCGACGGCGCGTCCGAGTCCATGGTAGAGGAGGACGGCGGCCGGAGGGCCGGCTCAGACGACGGTCAGGAGCCCGCCGGACCTGCCGGCCGCGAGTCGCCGTCAGAGAACGAGGCCGACGGCGAGCCAGACGACGACAGCGTGTCCAGCATCTACGACGACGACGAGTCGGACATGGAGGGCGACGAGACGGCGCTGGTGAGAGGCGCCACCAGGTCACTGGGCTGCTGTTGTCCTATGTCGGCTCTGAGTTTCGGTTAAAGGGAGTGTGTCTACTGTTTTGGGGTATATTTTTGTTTTACTATAAGTAAGTCATTGGTTTGATGGGTGGATATCAGGGGTGTGGTTTACTATCTCTTTGTGGGTGCCCTGGCACCCACAATGTTGAGATGGGCACCTACAATAGTCTCTCGGCACCCACAATCAAGAAAGTGCTCAAAATGCATAAAATGAGGGAATACTTAAATGCTCCGAATTTCGCCAACCTACATTTTCGTAACCGAAAATTGTGCTGACTTAAATGGTGGTAGTCGGTCGATCAGGCTTGGGAATTCTCAGATTTTTTCGATCAGCTAACTTCCGTTTATAGAATTGGCCGCCCGCCCCTGTAGCTGATAGGCTTGTATTCACCGAGGAATGGCAGCTAGAGTTCGAGTCGTTTCGGTCCTCGCTATTTGCTCCTGACTGGGTTAACCTTATTCATTTCCTCCAAATTTAAGAATATTCTCAACGTAAATTTTCGTCTTATTAGGCATCTTCAGTTTTGGTATGGTTAAAGGAGGGTGACCCAAATTTGGCCCACTAGCTGTCTCTAGCATCCCTAACCGGAGACAAACTATTCTTATGTCAAAATATGTGTAAATCAAATGTGTGCACCATCAATCATGCTAAAAATTACTCCTATGTGGCGCAAACTATTTTAGAACCAGAGGAGAAAAACTGTTGCGCTACGCTATGGGAGACTGCGACGCGACATGACGTATAACACCACAGCCGTATTAAATTATTGAAAACTTTAGTTTACTACGGTTAATGTGCAGCGGAAAAGTTTAAAAAATTTGAAGGGAAATTAACACAACAAATAGGAAACTGAGTTAAGAAATGACAACCGAAAACTTTGCTAAAAGTGGGACATTCTAGTGTTAGGGACCTGGTATGTTGGGCACATAATTCTCTCTAAATGCTGAGGGTCAACTGAAATAGCATGGTCGGGTGGTAAGGGTCACGACCAGCGTAGCAACTTATGCTTAGGGAGGGTCCTGACGTCGGGAATCCGCCCGTACATAATGTTCATACTAACTTTATGCAATATTTTTTTCTGCATTTTTATGCACTTTCCCTGCAGATTTGTCACGAAATTCATTCAATTAGTGAATATACAGTACGTCATTTTATAAACATTAATATACCAATAAGAAAACAAAGTAGGGGCCAAACAAATATTATGCAACAATTATAAATCGGCAAAATATCGGTGATTTTGGACCAAAAGCGCATTTGGTGAACCGAGATGCGCGTCTCGTTCGATATTGCTCGGTGTCGGTTGCGTTTTTTTTTGTTGAAAATTTTATTAAATAATTAGGTGGTGTTTTGTTCAGTAGGAAGCAGCCTTGCAAAAAAAAAACAGCGCCGATGTTCATGTTCGGCTGGAAAAGGATGACTTGGGGTAAGGGAAATGAACATCAGTTTGGAGCTTGGGCACCCACAATCATTTTGATAAAACCACACCCCTGCGTTAGTTTTGAGTTGAGATAGCCAAGTAGGCTGCTGTGTTTAGAAACTACAGCACATTTCATTCAAAATAATCACAGTTATCTGATCTTCGAAAAATTTGAAGTACATTTTGGCAGTTTTTAGATATAGTTCATACATTTTATTTTAATCAAATTTGCTTTAATTTAACTAACAATTAATTTTGTAAGTTTATCCAATATTTATGGTGGCTATATTTTAGTGAAATAAGCAAACTGCGCAACAGAACACATGACCAAGAACGTATACAAATTCCTAATTCGATGCAATATTTATGGTGGTGGCCATCATGCCGAAATAGTACGGATCATAATCAGGCGATTCTTTTGAGAATTGGTGGTGAGTCCAAAATCATTTCCGCATATCTCCTGTTTGGTGATGTGACTGCACGTTTAGCCTTACCTTCAGTGACACAAAATTCGTTACGTCGATTTAAACCGGTTTTTACATTACCGCCAAAGGTTGACAATGTCCCTTTAACTATTGGAGATTGCAATTTTAACGTTAACTTTAAACTTGAATAACTTTTGAATTAAGCGATATTTTTGGGAAAGGACACCACCGTGGCCAACAGATACACGGTGCCGCCACCCGGTCTGCTGCCGGGACTCCGCCGGCCGCGCCACCCGCTGCCGGAGGCCGGTCTCGGCCCTCCAGGCCGTCGGGGTTACATGTCCCGGCACGTAGGGCGCGGCAGACCGCGCCGCAATAAGCGCATCGAGACGGCGCTGCGGGCGGCGGAGGGGGGCTACGGTCTCGGTGCCCCGCTTGGTGGCCCCCTGTCGCCCGCAGCACCCCCGGCTCTGCTCTCGTCTGGGGGAGGACTTCCGGACATCGAGCCGGGGCGCGGCGCCGCAGCCGTGCTCGGTGCGGTGTCGGCAGCGACGCCGTCCGCTGCCGGGGCGTCGTTTTCTGGCGACGTCCCCGACGAGGAGGAAGAGGAGCCGGTCGCGGCGGTGGCGTACCTGGGTGGGCGGCCGTTGGCGGCGCACTGTGGGCGGATTCGCCCTTCTAGCGCGACACAACCCGAAGCCTGGCTTTTTAACTTGTGAGACAGTAAAAATGGACATGAAGGTTTTGCTCTGATCACAAATAGTTTAAACGGTTTAAATAAGAAAACTTTAAGCGACATGCGGAAAGAAAACAGAGATACAAAATTCAAAATCAAAAGCTACGACTAAGAGCAAGCGTAAGTAAATGTGAGACAGGAGAGCCAACAACCCAATTAAAGTCGAGTTGGGCTGTACCGCTTGCCTGTACCGCTTTAACGCAAGAGTTATTCATCTAGCCTGTGTCATCTAGGGTAAATAACGATGTTGAACGCATAAGAAGCTACTAAATCGGCATCAATCGTGTTCCTGACACTTCCAAGTACCATTCTAGCTTTTGGAAGTCATGGTTCAAGTCAAGGTCATCCGAGGACACAAGGTCAAAAAGGTCAAACTGCTGATTTTGGTAATTGGTAACTTTAATACATTTTCTTTTTGGTCGGGTTTTCGTCATTATCGCGAAAAACGACACTAAATCACTCTTTTCCCCATTAAAATCGGAAGAAAATATATATATTGAAAATTATCGGAATTCGTAGAAATGTCATGAGAAGTGGCCGTTTTGGTCTTGGAAAGGTCATTACTCCGTCATTTTTTAAGATATTGACTTAAAATGTGGTACACATATTCATCTACGTGGTCTGTAACACATATATTCCGTTCTTTTTAATTGTTTTGAAAATATGGCAAAAACTAAAAATTTGGAGTCTGATTATTACCAATTTTGATTTTTTTCCAAAAGTTAAACAAACCCAAGATAGCAGTTTGATAGCCGAATCTATAATATGTCTTTTGATATCAAACAATTGACTTTATCTTTAATACTATGCGACTGAGCGCGTTTCCCGCAAGCCCCTATTTTTGTCCTAAAATGGGAAATCACAAACAAATGACGTCACTCTGACGTCATTTGTGGATGACCTATCATTACTCACTATTTTCATTTTGCCAGTATGTGTGCAATTAATGTCGGAAGGGATCTGCAAAGTTTGGTGACGTTGCTAACGTTATTTTGGGAGATATCAAGAAAAAAGTGGAAGGGGTCGTTTCGCCCCCCCCCCCTCCCATCGGGGCGCGGGTTAACGTACCTAAATCTTGTTCATCTATCCTGTGTCTTGGCAAGTTCAAGTGATATTATCGAACCGAATATTTGCCGCATCGTGGTAAAATGGGCTCGAATGTGACCAAATTTCCAAAAGGCCCACTTTGCTCCCAACATCCTGCAAGAACCCAAGAACTATGAGCTGGTAACAAAGTATAAAACACAGTCGGCAATTCTTGAAACGATCTTTCACCAAAGTGTCAGCAGATATAAATTCAAGTCAATAATATAGGCTCCAAAACCAATATAATAAAACCAATAAAACCAATATGATATGCCAATGATGGTAAAAAGGCTAGTATTTGGAACAAAGTTTTCTTGAATTTCTTGTTATCTAATGAAGATATGGCAATAATTGTGCCACCAGCATATTCCTTGCGTCAATACGCTTCGAAAAATACTAAACTTGACCTGGTTTGATCAATTTAGAAATATGACATCGGATCAAGGTCAAGTTCAAGGTCATTGTGACCGAAGTATGTCATATTACATATAGGTAGGCGCGTATCGACGAAATGAACACTATCGTATCGGTTTTACTTCTCTATTTTCATTTTGCCGAGTGTTATTGAAAGCAGAATGTTCGTGACTTCAGATAAACCCCAATGACCTTGCAGGGTATCACTGATAAAAAATGGAACTTGAACCATCAAAGATGGTCTGCGAAGACATTATCCTTAAAAATGTGACTGCTCTGATGTATATCCTTCGAATAAGAAAGAGTTGAATTTTTCCTCCTTGGCGAATGTCAAGGGTATTTGACGGCATCCGAGCACATATCGACCTGTCAAGCAAAAGGCAGCAAAAAGTAGCAAAAAAACTGCATTGGACCATAAAATGCAGTCTCATTGACTTGTGGTATGATTTTCTAAGAGATACTCGGGGTACTTTTTTGTATGTCGGTTTATTTGTTTTTCATCTGTGTGAAATCGACCATTGATGTATAAAAAATATCAGGTGCATTTACATCCTTACTGATAAGCAATGATTTGGGGTTCATTGTGTTTCCCAGATTCAGGGCTATATTTTGATGTAAACATGTATACAGATCCTGTACTGGATTGCAGCAATGTACCTGAGTCCTGACTGCAGCGTTTTAGTAAGACCTGAGAATATGTGCGTCATGACTGTATCCCAGAACGTTCCATGAAATATAAATAACTCGCGATCGGACCAGGTGTATAATGGGATAAGCCGCGTGTACTAGGACGCAAAACACTACACTGGCGACGAAGACGAGATTAATTTTTGATCTAAGCCCTACATCAAGTTACGAAGGAGATGTCAGGGGACTTAGCTGCACTGATAAGTGCTGTGGGCCACTTCAATGAGGCCACCGAAAGTTTGAGACGTATGTCGAGCGTTTGCAGCTGTCATGTCGAATCGCGAAAATTGAAGGAAATCTCCAAAAATAGGCGTTTTTGGCTGTACGTTGTACGTTTTTGCTGTACCAACTCTATACGTTGTTGGTCACACCAGAGTAGTGAGAGATTTAGTATCACCAGCCAAACCGTGTTACAAAACACTGGATGAACTGATCACTGTTCTTCAAAAGCACCTCAGACCGCAGCCACTGGTAATCGCTGAGAGGTTCCAGTTCCACAGCAGGGTGCAATGAGAAGGAGAAGATGTGGCTGCCTTCATGCTGGCACTAAAAAAGCTGTCCAGCACCTGTGACTTTGGCAGTTTTCTCGATCAGGTCCTCAGGGACAGGTTGGTGTGTGGGATGAAAGACCCGTCCATCCAAAAGAAGCTGCTTGCAGAGTCGAAGGACTTGACCTCCGCCAGAGCAGGTGAAATTGCTCTGGGCATG
>JARFNZ010134723.1:0-10950 GCA_031763405.1 Balanus nubilus
TGAGCTAAGGTTAAAGGTTGCTTTTAAATAAATTTAGTCCGAACCTTTTGAATGGACGGATTTGCGAGGTCGGAAGTGGAACCCGCACTAAGCAGAGCCTATTGCGTAGGTCCTGACCTGTACCGTCCGATTGGAAAATTCCGGGTAGCTGACAGAATTTAGTCCGAACTTTCACGCGCCTTGCAAAGCCGGACACTCAATAAACCGGACACTCACTCCCCGCTCAATGGCGTCGTCTGGCCTTTAGTGCAGCCGCTTAACCACCGACCGCTGGCCATCCCAGGCAAGAGCAAATAGCGAGCGCCGAAGCGACTCGAACCCGGATTATCACTACCGGGAAGCCCAGCGCTTTTCCTATCGAGCTACAGGGCGGCCAAATAGTCAATACTCCAGAGGTCATCGAAGTCAAATTGTTCGTTTTCTACAAAAAATATTTTTTCCGTCAATAACCTCTGGCCCTCTTGTCACCACACTTCAAAGCACATACATGGTGACCCTGAAAGGTCAACTTCAAGATTTCGCTTAAGCTCAAGATCAAGTGTTGACCTAAATAGGTAATGTTGTATATGAGTCAATGCGCCTGGACGAGACGAACACATTGGTGCTTTCTGTACGTTTCTCTATCTTCTCTATCAAACGATATTGACAAAGTATTCCTGACCTTTTCTGACCTCAGATGACCTTCACAGGGGTCACTGATCAAAACTTGCACTTGGTTCATTAAGAATATCACAATTTGACATGATTATGAATAAATTGGACTGATCTGATGCGTAAAAGGTTTGGAATTTCCTCATTTCCTTAAAATGGGCAGGTCACGAAATTTACCTGACCTGAAGTCACTGATATCCAAGATCCGAGATATTCGATTTGTATGTACTGATGGGCTCATGCAATCCTGAAAGTTTCATTATATCCCTCGATTAGACTGCACTACCGCAAACTTGTTTAGAGGTTGTATCGCTTGATCTGACCTGGTGACCTGACCTGAGATGACCTGGGTTCAAAATTTTAACAAAAAAGGGGTGCGGAAAGGATGTGCGAAGAGTTCTGCAAAAAAAAACGACGGGGTGTTCAAACACCCCCATCCCAGCAGTGCACGGTTTTAAATTATACTCTGACACGATGGTTTGCTGTTTTCAGAATGTGTTTTTCACCCGTCCCAGTCAGATGCACATCGAAGACCTGGAGAGGAGCGGCCTAGGACCGACGAAGTTCATCAATCTCACGAAGGTTCAGATGGTGAAACTGTTTTGTCGTTTGACTGCAACATCATATTGAAATATATTTTTGAGGGATTTAAGGTGCGTGGTCGGAATTAATTGTGTGGTCTATAGCCACAACACGAGGAGAATTGTGAGTAAACACAACATTTTGTGATTGTTGCATCTGTATTCGCTAACCAAGTCTTACTTTCCAATTTCCCTTCTCTTTGTCAATGTGAACGCGGTTCATTGCGATGAACATTTTGAGACGGTGAATTCGGCAAGGCAAATTCAGTAGTGCCTAGAGCTCAAATTACTTGAATGTATATATCACCACATAGCAGTTTATCAGCTAAAACGTCGTAACTATGTTGACATTAACCGCGGCCTGCGCTCTTCTGAACCGTTTCGGACGGTTCTGAACCGTCTTCTGAACCTGCCTTGGTTTTGGTCTTTGGGGCGCGATCGGCAACACGACTAAATCGCTTTCTGAAGGCATTCCGATTCGGTATCATCCCTAGAATGCGTGTCTTAAACGCCTTTCAGCCTTGACCTGACGACTTCAGCTATCCATTCTTGCATGGGCGTAAATAACTCTAGCAGTTGACGCACCCGTAAAAAGACAATTCACCACCACTATCCATACTTTCGCGCAAGCCAACTGGCCTGCTCCGAAATTCAACACGGCTCAGAACTCCTATTTGGATGTTTCCATATTTAATAAGTATTGTTGACACTGATTCCGAATATAGCTATCAAAAATTAATATTCATAGCCGTTTCCTCAATATTTGCATTTACTTCCATGCCCCGGGGCATGTCGGCTGCCGGCCGTTATGTGACGTCATAACTTAGTCGCCGGAATTTAGCGCCTTTGGCCCGTGTGATTTACAGTTGTTTTCGTGATATTGTACGGCTATGGCCAAGTTTTTAGGTGGGAATTATATATAATGTTTCGATGCGTCTTGACGAGAGAAACACGATGGTGTCAAAATAAATGTTCTATATTTTAAAGTGAAAAAGTTGTTTGCGAAAAACCGTTTTCCATGAAAACAGCATTTTGACCTTTGATGACCTCTGCAGCCTCAACTATTGCCTTTAGCTCAAATCTGATGAAAAACGTTTCTAGAGCGTTTCAAGTGTTTGATTGCTTCTCGTCGATTTCTTCCTAGCTATCATAGTTTTCGAGATATCGAGGGATTTCTGGATCAAGATCCCGAAAACGGGAAAATTTGACCTAAGAATATTAATATTGACCTGAGCCAAAAATGACCTAAGTAATTTCGAATGACATTGTTAAGGGCTTTCGATTCCTTTTTCCGCGCCTTTCTATCTTTCTTAGTTTTGGAGTTAGTGGGGCGGGGTCATTATGACCCATCACCACCAGGGCGAAGGTAGCTCAGAGGCCCTTCAGGGCGCGGGTTATGTTATGCTTGTGTTTCGTAAAAAATATGGAAAAAATTAAACGCGCTAAAAAAAAATTGTTTGAAAACATTTTTTGCCGCTGCACTGGGGCCACAGATACTAGGTAGCAAGGGTGTAATTTTCCCAAAATGAATGATTTGGGGTGTTCGGCTTTAAGGGCGCGAAATTGCATGGGCGCCAACACTCATTTTTTGTTGGTTAAACCATTGCTTGACCTGGAAATTCAGCCACTTTGACGACCAAATTCTGTTTTTGTGATTTTGTTGTCGCCTAATGCGCCGTTTATGTATTGATGCTCACCATGAGGTCGCAACACTCCCAACGCTGCTGACGTAACCATCATAAGATACCTCAAAATATTGTATGCAAAGTTCCATTCTTAATTATTTCTTTTGAACGTTTCATGCAACTCTTATTTGATTTCCTTCATTTAGGTACCTGTATGAACTGTGTCCCGCTGTAAATCGGCAGGGTGGCCAGAAGGGTGCCTAACATCTAGAAAGGCGCCAGACGGAGAGGGAGCGACGGGCGGGAAGGATATCGCCGGGCAGTTGGAGAACGTTGAGCGATCAGAGAGGTGATGGGCGGTCAGAAAGGTGATGAGCGTTCAGGTGGGTGCTGGGCGGGCAGAAATGCGCTGGCCGTTTAGGAGGGCGCTGAACGGTCGAAAGGGCGCATGGGCGTTCGGGAGGGTACTGAGCGGTCAAAGCTTGATCAAGCGGGGGGAGGGGGGCAAGCGGGGCCATCCCCGAAACGCCCGAAATCGGCAAAAATAACCAATTTCGCGATATCAAAATAGAACTAAGCAACTTTAATTTAGGAACGTTTGTTTTACATCAACTACCAATTCAAAAGGGAGTGAAATCCGACGAGTTTTCAGAATTCTATGATTTGATTTTTGATGATTACTTGTTATGATGATTTTTGATTGATTTTTGATAATGATTATTTAGCCTTTGGAGCGCAAACCACCTGAAATCGACTTTCTGGATCCACCTTTGTGAGCGATCAACAGGGCGCTTGGCATGTAAAAGGGCGCTGGCCGTTTCGGAGGACACTGAACGGTCAGAAGGGTGCTGAGTGGTTAGGAGGGCAGCTGAGTGGCCAGAAGGGCGCTGAGTGATTAGAAGGGTGCTGGGCGGTCGGGAGAGCGCTTGGCGGTCGGGAGGGCGCCGAGTGGTCAGGAGGGCGCTGGGTAATCGGGGGCGGTCAGGAGGTCGTTAAAACGCGCTCTGGAGGGGTTCTCAGAATTTAGCGCCTTGGAGGGGGGGGGCAGCACCTCCCCCCCCCCCCCCCCCCCCCCCTACGATCTCGGCTCCTGTAAGAGCCGAGAAATAACGAAAGAAATAACGAAAATTTAAATTATAAATAACTATCTAATTTCTAAATAAAAAAACATGGAAGGTAGGAGCGGGCGTTGGGAACTCTATAGTGGGCAATTTCTATGTCTAGATTAATATTTTCAAGGTCAAATGAGGTCAAATTGGCAAAATGTTATCAAGCTAGCGCCTAAAAATCCGACCTTCATGTTTTTAATGTTTCATGTCACTGATCAAACATTGTACTTTGATCATCAAGAAAAGACTAAGGTTACGTGATCCTGTAAGAATTAGCAGATATGACGCGTTTCGTCCGAAAAGAATTATCTGTATTTTCCCCATTGACTTATAATGGGGAAGCCTATTAGGTCTAGAGGGAGCCGGGCGGTTGAGAGGGCGCTGGGCGGTCAAGAGGCGGCGCTGGGGTGGGGGGCGTTTTTCGTCCCCCACCCCTCGATAACTTCTGAACTAACAGTCTGATCGGGACTCGTAAGTCGGCGATCGGAAGGTCTCAACGAGATGAATATAAAACAGGCTTAAAATTTACTTTCCAAGGTCAGAGATCAAGTCAGAGGTCAGGTCAAAAGCAAAAAATCACGGATTTTCGTACTTGGCTACAGAGACCAAATTATCAGCAGCGGTGTGCCCAAACTCGGCCAAAACACTTTAAAATATCAGGGGAAGGGAATGATAGAGTATGAGTGTCGTGGTAAGCATAGACCAAGACCAAATTCAGGTCACCAAAGGTGTAAAAGTTATATGAATACCGTGCGACATATGTTTTACGGGTAATTTCAACCATAAAATTGGATAATTACTCCCATTTTGCCATTTGACTTAAGATCAGGTCAGGTCAGGCCAAAAAGGTAAAATTGTAAATTTAATAATTTGTAATAAAAGACATGATTATGGTTCAGCTCGTCTCAGGAACCCGATGATGTCATTTGTTTTGGCGTACGAGGTCAAATTGACCCCCCCCCCCCCCTTGGGTTTTTCGCCTGCGGTGAAAAAAACGGTTGCGCATAGCGCCGTCAAATTTGGTACAACTGTTTGCACATCAATTCCGCACTTTGTATGAAAGATTTTGCCCCCGGTCAGTCAGGTCAGGTCACCAGATCACGTTAAGTGACTTTACCTCCAAAAATGTTTGCGGTCGTGCCCAGCCCACAGTGTTTGTCAGATAGATTTGAAACTTAGAGGATTTCATGAGAATATGGATACTTACGGCTACAATTCTTATGTTTCGGATTTTTTATATCGGTGACCTATGGTCAGGTCAATTTCGTGGCCTCTCCATTATAAGCCAACGGGGAAATATTAAAATGCTCCCTACTTGAGAGATAGGAATCGGATCAGTCTCATTTCTTCAGGATCATGGTATCTTTGCTAATTGTTAAAACCCATACGCAACTTTTGATTCGTAACCCCTGTAACGGTCATCTGAGGTCACCTTAGGTCACTTTCGCTTTTTTTGCCAATAACGTTTGATAGAGGGGAGATAGGAACGTCCAAAAGACACCGTTGTGTTTGTCTGGCCAAGACGCATTGATTCATATGCAACATGACCCAACTTGACCTACTTGGGTCACCAAGTGACCTTGACCTGGGGTCAAATTTTGAAATTTTTCAAGGTCACCATGTATATGTTTTGATGCGTCTTGACGACAGAAACATGATGCTGTCAAAATAAATGCTCTTTCTGTAATAATTAAAAGTTATTCGCGATAAACCTTTCTTCGAGGAAACAGCATTTTGACATTTGATTACCTCTGGAGCCTCAACTATTGCACTGAGCTCAAATCTGACAACAAAAAATGTTACTTGAGCGTTTCAAGAGCTATCTGTTGCTTTGTATTTCTTCCTAGCTATCAGATAAGTTCCCGAGATATTGAGGGACTTCTGGATCAAAATCCCTAAAACGGGGAAATTTGACCTATGATGACCTCTGATGACCTCAATATTGACTTGACCTTACCTCAAAATGACCTAAATAATTTCGAATTAAATTATTGAGAGCTTTCGATCGCTTTTTCTGCGCCTTTATATCTTTCTTAGTTTTCGAGTTAAGGGGGATCATTATGACCCCCCACCGGGGCGAAGGTGGCTCAGAGGCCCACCAGGTCGCGGGTTAAAAAATGACATCGGTACACTGTATACACATTAGAGTCATCTGATGGTGAAAAATACAGCTATTGACTCGAACTTTGGCATGTTGATCACTCTGACATATATTCCGTTTTTTATGTTTAAATTGTAAGAATTTGTGGCACTTTGAACTGGATTTTTTAAAATCAGTTCCTTGGATTTTTTGGGGGCCACAAAAAAATGCAAAATCCGAGATAGCCATTTTGTAGACAATGTCATTTTCTTCTTTTTGCCGCCTTTCGTTTGCAATTTGCTTTTAATCTTGATGATTTATGACCATTCAAACTTTCGTCGATTTCAGACCGAAAATTGTGTGACATAATGTCACTAAAACGCTATATTTTCCAGAAGTTCTCAGTTGATTTTCTCCACATTTTATGATTGTGTAAAATTGATGTCACAGATGCATATGATTCTGGTACAGATGCATACAGATTGAGCTCACAGGTTCAGCGAATCCCCTATCACTCATTCATGTCTACACGATCTGGTGACTTACGGAATATTAATCAGTAGTTCAGCATCTGCATCAGAGTCCACAAACTGAAATATTGATGCAAGATGTTAGTATTTTTTGAATCAACAAAGTATTTAAATCTGGGACTGATACAGGCATCAAAAACACAAGTTTGTCGTAGATAGGTACTAAGATATGGTCATGAATGTTCATATAATTGGAGAATGCTATTTGATTATCCATGTTAACCTTTTCTTTATCAAGTCTGTTCTCCCATGCCTTGAAGATAGTCTTGCCTGAGTCCTCTTCCTCTTCATTTAGGCATACCACATGGTCAATATCAATCTTCTGATACAGGCTGTACATTATTCCCATCTCTGAAGGGTCCACACCACTGTCCTCATGGGCACAATCCCCATGGTGATGGTGGTGGTCATCATGTCCTCCCATTTCACTTTAAGATATGGTGCAGGGTATCTGCAACTTGCTGTAATTAATATGAAGCTGAAATGGAAGGAGAAGTTGTCAAAACAGAGTGTTTAGTACATACATTTTGAACAAAGGTACTAAATGCTGGGCAAGTGACCCCCAGTGTCACACAAAAATTTAGCAACAGAGTTTGGCATGGCATAAGCCACTGGACTGAGACAGCATATGAGCATGAGCAGTAGCAATAGTGCTCACTGTTGTTGATGCATTAGGATGCATGGCTGCTTTGCCAAGTAATAAACTTTTCAAGTGTTATACTCTTCTTGTTCATCCACTTTCCAGGAACTAGTGTTAACTGCTAAGAAAACACATCCTAATACCAATACCTAACTTCACACAACATGTAGATGAAGACATGGAACATTCATGCCAGTCAGCATTATGTTAGGCAATAGTGTGTTCAGCATTAGGGCCAGGGGTGTAGCTTCTCCAACAAGTTGAGGGGCTGAGGTGGGGAAAATCGCTGAAAGTATCATCAAGGGCCTGAAGGATATGGATTTCTCCTGGATTTGATCCACTTTCTGGCCAAAGTTGGGGGGGGGGGGGAGGGAGGGGGGCCAGGGGCCCAACCGCCCAAGCCCACCCAACTGAATACGAAACTACACCCCTGATTAGGGCATTTTAAATGAAGCAATGGGTCAGGTGGGTACCTACTAAGCAACCCTGTCTGACCATTGCCATGGAAATATCGCCCATTTCTCGCCCCGCCTCCGTGACAAACCGATTGTCGGTTGATATGCTAGCAAAAAGCATACACTCAACAATTCAGACTCGAAGAATTTGTGAGAGAATGGTTGATACCCAGGCATTTATTAAGGAAATAGATAACATTAGGTACCGAAACTGAAGATCGAAACCACCGAAACTAACATCACCCTCCCAGCATCGAATTTTGGTTGTGTTTACGTTTTTCCAACGTGTGCGCCATATACGTACAGATCTATCGGAGAGGAACACCGCTAACGAAGAGCCATATTTAAATGTGACGTCATAGGACAAGTTTATCTCTGGCATTGTGTACAACTTGTCATATTTCGTGACACTGACAAATGAACTCCTTGCATTTTATGACATCATTGGCTTTTCTAAAAAATTGGAGTAGATAACGTATTAATATTTGCCTTGGAAGTGGGCGTGCGCCGTGCTGGGTTTTGTGGTCCGCTTCGTTTCTATTTTCGTTTCCGTTATTTCCATTCCAATTCTCCTCGCGGATACGCGGCCTAATACAGCAACAACAACATTCCAATTCTCCTTGCCGATTTGTTCGACTCGGTATCAGCTTGCATCAGCTTTCTCAAGGCTAGCTTTCCTATACCCCATCCATACACCAAACTAGGAGAGGCGGAAGTAACAGGCTTCTGTTTAGCCTTTTTCCTATACTACTCCCTCCGCTGTTGCTGTGCCGTTTCGTGCTTGTTTTCCTCATTGGAGAACGGGCCGAGTTGTTGGCCTTGAGCACTTTTATTTCGAGCTGGTTTGTCATAAAGGTAGTGGTAAGTTGAAGTAGGCATGCTATTCTTAATTCAGTTTGTTTCTATAATCTGAATGTAAGTTGTATTTTTGATAATAGAAGAACAGTCCCTATTTATGGACTTGCCCTAATGTCTGGCTTATTTTGTTTGATGACATAGCAATAGGTTGAAAGCCCTAACTTCAGATTTGCTCAAACTTCAGACTTGATATGCTATTGACAATATGGTAAAAATCCTGTTTAGTGCTTTGGACTTGCTCTAACTTCAGACTTAAAAGAACTGTTCTCACCATACATTAGTGGTGTTCATTTTGTGGAAGCCTGTTTTTACACTAGGCTGCAGCATGCATACACAGTAGAGGCCTTTTCAGAGCACTGTTCGGCTCTCTGCAGCCTAGATTTAGGCCGCACACGTCATACCCTAGTGACGACTCACACACATCCGAAGCGCAGCAGACGGGCAAAACACTTCCTCAAAATATTCAGTGTGCTGCGAAAGGTGGGAAAAAGAACTCGTCGAATAGTGTGCCCCTGGCACTTCTACAACAGAAAATAATTCAATATCACACTTAATCACACTTTGACAATTCACTGGTACACCACAGAGCATCTCTACACCACAATCACACCCTATGCCGGATATTTGAATCAAAAGTGTGCCACGTTTGTTTCCTGCAGCCTGAAATTTCAGGCTGCACAAAACGATTTAGGCTGCAGAAGGTGATCTCACACATGCGACGTCATGTGTGAGAATAGGCTGCACGAAACGAACAGCCCTCATGTCTGCCATGTGTAATGTCAAAGGTGTGATATAACCTTCTGCAGCATAAATTTTGGTTTGCTGCAGCTGGATTTTCAGGCTGCATGAGATAAACATGGCAAACTTTCAGTTCAAATGTTTGATGTAAGGCATGATTGTTGTGTAAAGACAATTTGTGGTGTAGAGGTGTTTTGTGGAAATGTGATTCAGTGTGACATTGAATTGTTTTCCCTTGTAGAAGGGCCAGCAGTATACTATTCAACTAGTTTTTTTGCAGCATGCAACATATTATGTAGAAGTGTTTGGCCTATCTATGCTGCTCTTTAGAAGTGTTTGGCCTGTCTATGCTGCTCTTTAGATGTGTGTGGCATCACCCAAGTATGATGTCTACAGCCTAAATTAAAAAAAAAAAAAAACAAGCCTGGCTGCAGGAAGCCAAACAGCACTCTCAACATTAGTTTTGAGTTGGAATGGCGAAGTTCAAGTTTGTGGCAGTATTTTGAAACTGCAGCACATTTCATTAAAAATAATCTTGGTTACCTATCTGATCTTCAATAAATTTCAAGTTTATTGATTTTGGCTCTTTGGCATTTTTAAGTCATGCCTTCTTAACTTGATAGAAGATTAAAATTTCCAAGTTAACTAAAAACTTCAAGAACTTTTTAATTAAGCAATATTTTCAAGAGAAGAGAGCATGGTTGGCAAAATTGTTGTTTGCTGGTATGCATTTTGTAGTGGTACTGTTTTGTATTTTGGGCTTCAGATCTGCAGAACATGATCCAGTTGGATAAATTGAATCAAATATTATTATATCTTACTATTTGATGTAATTATATTCCCCTTTTAAAAGAGTACAAAAATACAAGTGAGTACAAAAAAGAGTACAAAATGTATACCAGGAAACAGCAACTTTTCCAACCACACCACAGAGGCCAATAGATATTGCCTGACATTTTTGACATCTATGACATACACAAAACAACTATATTTGACAACTTTGAGGAATGTGGGATGGTCCCTTTAGCATGCTATTGAAGATACATCGACAATGCTTACATCATCAGTAGCATGTCAAGTCCAAAGTTAGAGCAAATCTGAACTGACTTTTACATCAACATAGACAATAATGGCAGACTTCATTGCCATTGGCAATTCACCAATAGTATTGCGAGCTCCGCGCGTGTCACTCACCTGGCAAGGACTGTCGGTTTCTGGCTGTTGACCCGCGACCTCTGGCGCACAGGTCACGTGACGGTCCGCGCCATAGGCGGAGCCAGGGTCTCGAGTCTGGCGGGCTGGAGCGCCCCTCACAACATAATAGGCTCTATCTACATTGCTTTCAAACACTTAAGTTTTTTAGTTTTATTTGTATTAAAATCATGCTGCACACGAAAACCCCGCTTCAACCAAATATTGTTTGTGCTACTCGAGAAATATCCGGTGTTTAAATGCGGCGCCGCGCCTTGCGGACAGGTAGGTAGAAAAGTGGCAGCTTTACTGGGAGTGTTTGCACTCGTTTTCATGCCTTATCTTTAACTTTTACCTGAACTTTTTACTTCTCTGTCGTCAAAAGATATCAACAGCATTTCGGTGATATTTCCTTCAAAATTCCCACCTATAAATTTGGCCATAGCCGTACAGGGACGCGGGAACCGGGGGAGGGGGGGGGGGGGGGGGCGG
>JARFNZ010134734.1:0-10950 GCA_031763405.1 Balanus nubilus
GGGGGGGGGGTTTAACCCCCCCCCCCCCCCCCCCCCCCCAGCAAGTCGAAGGTGACGAAATACCCCAGCAACTGCCGGGTTAAAGGATTATAGAGGTGTTAAGAACTTGACATAATATTCACTTAAATGAGGCCAGATGGTGAAATGACCACCGCCATCGAATTTCTACGTCTAAAACTATATCCATAAACATGTTTCGCACATCTCACATATAACTTTTGCTTAAAGTAACCTTTGTAACCTGATATTGACCTATGCCTAGAATGAGCTTTACGCTTATGATGTACTTTCATCATATATGAGAGCACTTAGGTTGAATTTGGGCCTGGAGCTGTTGATTTTGAGGTCCTTACACCCTATCAGGCAAAATGCGATTTTGTTTACCTTTGTCAAATGCTCAATGGATGCCTATGCATTTGTGACGATTTAAAATTGAATTGAGACTGATTTGAGACTGGATGCTATTTAGGCTTTGCTGGATGCTCTATCGAATATCATCGCCTCCTATTTTAGCCCCAAGGCAATGCAATAAGCAATTCTTAAATGCAGAAAGGCGGCAAAATGGCCGACACCATCGAATTCTACGTATAAAGCTACCCGAAAGACACGGGCCGCACGACTCGCATGTAAATTTTGATTAAAGTGACCTTTTTAACCCGTGCTTGACCATGACCTGTGGCCTGTGCTTAGTATGGGACTAATTTTTGCTATATACCTTCATCATACGTTCGCTTTTGCTTTTGATCTCTGACCTGACCGACCTGCTATGTGACTTCAATTTAAAACTGTTCAGCGTGTCTAATGAAGATGAGTGAATAAATAACCAGTAACCTCATACTACGGGAAAAAAAGAAAATAAGGCCGGAAAAGTGATATTGAATATTTCACTGATTGCAGCTTCTTCAGCAATACCAATGAAAATGATTTGCATTGGTATTGCTGAATAAGCTGCAATAAGCGAAATATTCAATATCCTTTTCCGGCCTTAATTTTGTTTTTCCCGTAGTATGAGGTTACTGGTTATTGATTCACTCATCTTCATTATGATTAACCTCACTCAGAGTTTTCGACATCTTAGACGTATCTTTTTTCTAAAAATAAGGATGCAATCTACAATGCTACATGAACAGGGCAGCTAACTTTTTTCCTAACGGTTCCAGACTTGGACCGGAAGCTATTGGGAACAATTAATGAATGAATAGCTTATGTAGCTACAGCTCACGAAATCAAGGGTCTCGCCGCGTTCCAGAAATTGAGGGAGGATACAGAGGCTTTGTTAAGTTGACTCTACCATGCAACTGCACACATATGATAGCCATGCTAAACATCTTCTTTGGGGGCACTTACCCCGTTTCCTTATGGCGGGGGCCCAGTACGGAACGTTTAAACGTCACAATAATTGTGTCATTTGAGGTAAAATTTCATCATGCAACGTACTCCACTTTTTATATTTTGGTATGTTTTTCGTCAATTATGTTACAGTGACTGCGCCGAGGGATGTCCCCGGCCCGACGCTGCAGAGGTGACGCGTCAGTCGAGGGGTGAAAGATGACACGGGCAGTTAGGACCACGACCCCCTACAAGGTGGGAAAATATTGCTAACAATGTAAAGCGGCGACAGCGAAATTTTAATGCGAAAGTAATGACCGGAAATGACCAAAGGGATGCCGGTGGCTAGTGTGTATAATCACCAATGTGTTACGTGTACACCTTATGCAAATTGTAGGAATGGCAGGTGCGCTGAATATAGGCGCTTACAGTTATTCGAACATAAGGGACTAAATACGTAAATTGCACCGAAACAATGTAATGAGTTTAATTAATGCAGGTATGTATAGCTGGTGGTCTTCTTATCAAACGAAAGAGCTGCATGGAATTATATTAGAGATAAATCTAGGCTATTTTGGAATTATGGAATAACTGATAGTATTGCGGGTGCTAACCGTATTTCCAATGTCTACCACTCTTTCACGGACCATCAATGGCTTCTCGTTTTCAAAATATTAGCGTCATGCACATTGTTTAACAACATTCAAATGCTAAACAGATCGTCGGCGTCTTCGTCCCGGCTCGGCCTTATAGCTGAAATGGTGCCTAAGGCACCATGCAGCTGGAACCCGCTAATTCTCCGGACATCCGGACAGAGTCTGGCAGTTGAAGTCAGCAGTCAGCAGCCAGCAGGAGGGGAGAGGTGCCATTTCCGGTGTTAATGTCTGCCGTTTATCCACAAGTTAATTAAATTCAATTTGACCGTTGGTTACCTTCGCTAAGAGGTAGTTATTTGTCATGCCAAGGAGAGGAAAAAAGTGCAATAAAATACTGATGTGAAATAATGCACACTAAGAAACACAACTTTGTCTTATGTTACAGCTTGAGGTGCGTGGTGATGGTCCGGTCTATGATATGCGCTCAGTCTGTCGCAGGGTGCAAATGAGAGACCATCTCCTAATAGCAGGAGCATAAAGGAAACACAAGTCACAAATATACGTGTCTTTATAGTCAGCTCCACTCCATTATGGGTTGTTCCGGACACTATGTTTCTGCGCGTATGATTACCTTTCAACTCTGCCCGATGGTGCTGAGGAGTTGAGTCTCGTCTCCGCTGCCGTCCTCCTCGTCTGTCTCCCCTCGTCTCCTCGTCTGTCTCCCCTCGTTTCCTCGTCTGTCTCCCCTCGTCTCCTCGTATGTCTCCCCCGGCTCCCGCGAGCGACCTTCCAGTCCCGCAGCAGGCGGTCGCTGCGTGGGGAGGGGTGACCGAAAAGAGAAAGTT
This sequence comes from Balanus nubilus, assembly GCA_031763405.1. Classification (NCBI taxonomy): domain Eukaryota; kingdom Metazoa; phylum Arthropoda; class Thecostraca; order Balanomorpha; family Balanidae; genus Balanus; species Balanus nubilus. The sequence goes on from JARFNZ010134734.1 coordinate 2,771, forward strand.
TTATCGCGAGACCTGTCATCGGCATCGGCGTCGGCGCCGCTTTGGAATTTTTCATCGCGCATGGGTGCCTCTGCCGGCGTCTTCTAAAATCGCGCACAATAGTATACCGCTGTTTTACCTCGACCTCCCAGGTAAATCCCACCAATAACATCTGGCTGAAGGCATTGCGGACGTCCGCATTAGCACAAAGGGAGGGACCGGTCGGACCCCTTCCCCTGGTCAGGGGAGGGGACGGAAGGGTCTCGGGCCTGGCGCGAGCCTGGCGCGGGTCCGACGCGCGCTCGGCGCCCCCTCTCTGGCGCCATCTTGGGTCGGCCACGCAGCGTCTGGCGCCATTTTTTTTTGTATCCCCGTCAGAGGTAAGTCGGCAAATTCAATCGTCCCCCTGTCATCCACTTTTGTTCTTTGATAGATCGATCACCTACAGAGTCGGCAGGAGCGCAGGAGGAGTCGGACTTACCTTACCAGTTAATGACGGTTGGCGGGACATGCGTCGAGACGCCACGCGCAGGTAACGGGCTCCGGGGATTTAGGCGGCTCTTGTTTTCTGGCGAGCTCAGGGGACGAATCTCAGGTTTCACTGTGTGAAAATGTGCTGTAGTGATTTCTGCTGCATTCCGCAACGTGAGTTGTTCCGCGCGTTTCCCTGTGGCGCCTAAAAATGTATGACTGGAAATGGGAAAATGCCAGTTGAAGCGATTTTGTGCCCCATGCATCTATGCGACCACGAAAGCCATACCTGTTGTCGTTAGCGAATTGGTGGAAGTGTAGTGCCTCATAGAAAAATGATGATTGATAAATGCTAATGTTTCTCCAGCATACAAAATAAGTCTTCAGAAACAAACACGCAAAACCTGCAAAAAACAAGGTCCTACTATGTGAACGATCTATCCAGCTGTTCTCTTCTACTGATACGACAGAACTTTCAGCAGTCGTATCCCAACAGGCAGTGTCCGATAAAAGCACTGTCGTTTCATCATATCATTAGTAAACACTTTGCCCGATGACGTGTTTATGTAGAGAGATACGTTCACGAACTCAATGCATTCTTTCCCATATACATACAGGGCAAATCCATCCCACAAAGGTCATTGGGACAGAACAAACGGCTTTTCAACTGTACGGATTTACTGCATCCATTGTGAAGGCATCGAGGACATCTGTAACCATTTCTAAGGAAATAAGAAGAGGAAGAATCACGACAGACCTACACATGCAATAATCACCGCAAAACCCTGTCAGTAGTCATTTGTCGTGACCGGAGCACACTGTTATGCAGATTGCAGATGTTCTGCTATTTCAAAGTGAGGAAAACCCAGCTGGTACAGTTTGGAGTTCGCAGAATAGATGCCTCGCGGAACATAGAACAATGATAGGTGGCTGCACTATCGTGAAAGATCTGCCCGCGAGACGAGACAGCGACAGGTTCGTGAGCTTGTTCAGGACAATCGAGACGGCCTTTTATTTCCTGACGTGTATTTGTCACGCACCAGAAAGTGTGCCACACATAAAAAAGGTATTCTCTGTATCGAGGTGGCATGTCATATCCTCACATGACGCAACTGTTTGGTGCGCTAAAGCCGCGCCATCTTGTGAAGTGCTTGAGCCCCTGCGATGTGATCGATATTGGATTATACAAATATTCATTATTGCGAGCTTACACACTACCGCTATTTATTTATGTGATAGTTCAGCAATATAAGGACACTGGTTGCAGCTATGATGTGAACAGGTAAAACTTGAACCAGGGATAATTATATTACCGGATCTTCAGCCGATCAAGTTTTCTAGTGCGGGCGATGTCCTCGTGTTGATTCACCCAGAAACAGCGTATCTCGTCGGTGATCACATAAAATAAACAACTACACACACATCAGACAAGTGTTTTATCCACAGCACCACCGCCGCCGTACCCGGACATCACAGAGAGATTATCGCGCCGTGGAAAACAACATGAGTCAAGGCACGAGTCATACCCCTACTTCCTCCGCGCCGTCCCGCGTGCTACTCGAGTCACCGGCCACTGATTGTGTCCTATCGTCAGTGCCTCACCTCGCCTGTTTGCGAGATACACATCCCGTCTCGCACCTCGCCCGGCCAGCGGTCCACGTCCGCCCCGACTTCCGGTCTCGTGGGCAGCCACTTCCGGCGAGATCCGGCGAGATTTCGGTCGGTTCCGGAGCAGTCCATAGGAGCTTTCTGAGCCTTGAACAGGAACAGGTTTCGGAACTCAGCTATCCCGGAAAAGATAGCTGTGTTTTGTGTTATGCACATGTTGGATACTGTTTCACTGGTATGGTCGACATTAGAAGTGAAATGTTTGCGGAAAGCTTATCCATACTCAATGACTGATATTTTCACAAGTAGGAGGAAAACGCAGGTACCGTATCTTTCAATCTTTGAATCCAATACAAACAGCAAATCTTCCGATCATAGCAGCAAATAACGAAACCACCGCATCAATACAAATGCCATGGTAAGTTAAGGTTATAATTTTGCGTCCTAGTATCCATCCTGATCCGGGATGAAAATCCATTTTGTTTTCCCTGTTTCAGTTGATTTTGTTCATGGAAAGAAAATAGATTGGTTAATGGAAATGGCAGTATCCTAGTAACGATGCAAAAATGTATCTTAAAGCAGGGCCAGGCACCGCCACCGCCACCGCACAAAATGTGTTGGGTCCGGCATCAAGCCCGGCCAACATCACCGCTCCGAGCCTGGCGGCCATGCCTAACCGTGTTTGGAAGTTACTAAATAGGTATAACTTTTGTAATCTGTATTTTTCCGATTCTTCTTCTTCGCCAGTTCAATATTTGTTTTCCGGAAGCTTTCGCTTCAGCTGCGAGCTTTATCAGCCAGGTAGGGGAAATCAATTAGAACACTAATGGAAGCCCCCGACCCGGCTGACGAAGCTCGCAGTAGCGAGCGAAAGCTTCCGTTAAACAAACATTTAAATGGTAAAGAAGAAGAAGTAGAATCGAGAAGTGTTCACTATGTCTCCGTTTAATAACCCCATCTTTAAATAAATTTATTGGTGCTTATTTTTCCTAATTTGGCACTTCACGAGCACTCGTCCTGAGCCCGGCACGAGCCCGGCAGGCCTGAGTACAGGCCCAGGATAAAGCTCGTCGGGCCTGAAATTTGGGCCCGACGAAGTTCCCGTGGGCCTGAAATTTGCATCACTTATCTCCAGGGAGCCAAACTTACTCCGCTGCCTCATCCTCATCGTTTGGAGACCTCTCCGTGGTCCGGTCCGGTCGGGTCCGGTCCGGTCCGGTCCGAACGGTCAGTGTCCCTGCCGTTCGTGACTCCAGTCTCGCTCTGGTCATGTTGAGATGGACTCTGCCCAGGCGGCCACTGCCTCCCAGTCTGATCTGTTTCGTGCCATGATCAACTCACGACTCTTCAGAATACGGGAAGTCCACGTGTATTCCTTCACGTCATGAACATCGAATTGAAGCGTTTTTTCCCACACACTCGTATTTCTTTAGAAGAATAGTCTCAACTCTTCTTGGACACTATTCATCATTTATACATGTGTATAATTAGACGATCTCTTTTGCCCTGTTTGTTGGGTTGGACATTTAGGCAAACTCGTAGTTCGGACCAGGTCGATGCAAAAGGAGTTCGTTTTGTCCACATCTTTGGACAACTTGACATCCAATCCACTTTTTCTCTTACAAGTCACAGGTCAGGTCCTTTGAGCCAAGGCCATCCCAGCCTTACAAACTCTGAACGATGATCTTGCGGCGTTAAGTACCCATTCTGTATCGTTCCCGCCTCCGTCCCGTCTCCGTCCCGTCTCCGTCCCGTCTCCGTCCCGTCTCCGTCCCGTCTCCGTCCCGTCTCCGTCCCGTCTCCGTCTCCGGATTCGGCTCTTTTCTCAGGGTGCTCTGACCTGTCTCATTAACCCGGACACAGCGGCCCGCGGCCGGTGGCCGCCCCTGTGACCTTTCTCGCGCCCCCTGTGGTTGCCGAGCGGTCATCTGATGGGTGGGCCGGACAGTCCCATCGAGCGAAGGCCCCAGCTACCGGGACCCGGTAGGGGCCTGACAAGAGGTTTGGGGACCCGGCGACAGAGCTCAGTTGAGTCTTTCGACACTGGGACGTAATGGGTCCCAGGCGGCCCCACAAGCACAGCGTGCTCAACCAACCAGCAGGGACCACGGCGGGGAGCGTGACAGGGAACCCATGAGGCTTCGTTCCGGGACCCGCAGACGTGGTTGTCAGATGTGAGCCTGACCTCAAGATAACTTACCGCTAAGCACACACCGCTGCGGCCTCGCTGCTATCTACCAAATAATTATCCCGTCTCGATAACCAGCCAACCAGGCCGGTACCGTCATGCGCGGTCACTCTCTCACGCCTGTCTTCAGAAGAGTATCGGCGCTCGGCCGTCGTCTCCCGTCTCGATCCCTCACTGGTCTGTCCTCATCATCTCTCGCCCCCGGGCGGCGGCGGCAGGCGGCCGGCCTTCCGGAAGTCCCAGGAGCTCCATCTCTGCTGAGGTGCGGGGTGCCGGGGTCGGCGAGCCAGGCGGGACGACAAGTTCCCACAGTGGCCACCCTGTCATTACCAGCGTGACCCGGGCGGCACCGGCCGACCTGGGGATGGGACCTGCCTCTGGGATTGGGCTGGGACCGGGCTGGGACCGGGCTGGGTCCGGGCTGGGACCGGAATGGGTCCGGGATGGCACCGGGGTGAACTGTCGTCAGAAGCTGCGTTCGATGCGGAAGTTTGATGAATGAATGCGTTGCAATACCAACGTTCTTCGTAGCTTATCATACGCACAGTCGATGTTAACATATATCCTTCCAACCAGCCTTTCATTCATTGTTGGGAGCTTTCGAAGTCGCATACGACTTTCCTGGTCAGCCACCGTAAAGCACAGTGAGACCAAAAACACGAGAAGGCTCGTTCGTTATAGCAGTCCAAGAAAAACATAAAATGCTAGCCTACGAAACAACTTGGCGAGAAAAGAAAATCAAATAGGACATTTTATAGCTAAACCCACAGAGTAACTACAGTTATCTACAGTTATCAGTACAGTTATAGTAACTATAGTTTGTACAGTCATCTATGCTAAAACAAATAGCAACATGCTTCTAAACACAAAACCGGGCATTCCAATGAACAGTGTGTACCGTGTGCTATAGTTTTTTTTAATCATATGCAAAGTGTTGTGCAAAAATATTATGCAGCTCATTGCATAACTGCAATAATGTCAAAATTGTGGAGCCCTGTCAGGGAAACTTGAGAACAAGGCAGGTGATAAAATGAAATATTTTGAGCAAACAATTAATCGTTTCCAAACTACCAAAGGAATGCGTGCCGCAGACTGTGTGTCATGGGAAAAATATGCAAAAATTCTGCGGAATGTTCAAAGCTTCCGTTCTTTGTTGCAAAGCCGTTTAGATTCTGGAGTCATTGTGTTAGTTTGTGACTCATATATATCCCAGAGCTGATCCGTGACAGAAGTGAACACGAGTCTGAGTATACAGTGAGCGAGATATCAACAAATCTTTCCTCTCTGCAGAGCTTCATATTAGTCACTTACACGGTTTCATTTTTAGACGTTATTCTAGTAATCAGCAAACTTCTCGCTTTCTTGCGGCATGTCTTGGAGATGTTCGACATATTTGTGGGGTTTATCATGATCAACTCGTGCCAGAACGCAGAGCCACGACGTTTTTATCAAGCCCCCGTCTACCGCTAAGGAGATAGGAGTAATTTTCCTGCACTCTGAATTACCCCAGCTGCCGTTAAATTTCCCTTTTAACATTTGTAATCCCATTATCTGCTGGATCGGCACACTTTGTTCACGTCCTTGCAACAGGTCAAGGCATACTGATTCCGAGACGCGATACATAGAAACTCGACTGGCGACAACGTCTGATGTCTAAGATAGGACTTGAACTGACAGATTTGTCGAACTCTCGCTGTTGTTGATAAAGGCCTAAGGCGCGTAAGGCATGTAAGCCTTTGACCCGGAAGGACCGATCCGGGTTGTTTAGAGAAGGATTTGACAGGAAACAAAATGCGTTCCCTTATCGATAACTTTATAGTTAGCTGAGCCAAATAAAGATTCCAAATCCACCCCCCCCCCCTCGATTCCCGCCGCATCCAGTCTCTGATTCCTGCTGCATCCAGCCCGGTCCTACTGTATCCAGCCCCGGTCCTACTGTATCCAGCCCCGGTCCCACTGTATCCAGCCCCGGTCCTACTGTATCCAGCCCCGGTCCTACTACATCCAGCCCCGGTCCTACTACATCCAGCCCCGGTCCTACTGTATCCAGCCCCGGTCCTACTGTATCCAGCCCCGGTCCTACTGTATCCAGGCCCGGTCCTACTGTATCCAGCCCCGGTCCTACTGTATCCAGCCCCGGTCCCCGTTTCAGCCAGCGTCCGCCCCGCTGTGGCCAGTCTCTGTTTGCCTGCTGGCAGGATCAGCAGGTCCGGCCGGCCGCCACCGGGCCAGATAAGCTGTTTGCCAGTCGCGCCTGTTCCGGAGATAAGGGGCGGGCGAGACGACGAAGAATGGTGCAATCCGAGAGAGGATGGAGGTGGGACTGGTCTCCGGGCCATCCGCGGTTTGATGGCAGCCCACTCGCCCGTCCTCTTCCCCATCTGGCCCCAAAGGGAAATGGCAGGATAAATCTGCGAAATAATGACAAATATTTTCGTTTCGATTAGGGAAGGAAAATGCGATTTCTTTCCACATTTAGATCAGACACATAATATGCGGGATGAAATATTCCAGGATAGCAAGCCAGATTACCGGTGAACAGTGTTCAGAAAACTTTCAAAGTTCATGAAGTTTTCATACCTGAGGCTCATGTTCTTCTTCATTCCCACTTCAATTTTCACTTCGCCATTTCTTTATTTGCTGGAAAAGAAGCGATCGAGATGACGAAATGATGACATAGCAATAATACATATAATGATAAATTAATGCCACGTTCAAAATTGACGCCCTTATTTCTAGTGGAGCATCCAGTGCAGTGAACAATACAAGCATGCAAAATCTGACCTTAGTTCGTGTCGTTTCGGAGGAACCTGACACGACTTTTCTGCAGCAGAGCAATTTTCCCGGTTTTTGGGCGTCGCTCCGATCCAGACCACATTTACACAAAGTGAAATAAGACCACCATTGTCTTTGGAGCACAGGCAGATAGGCAGCTTGCGAAACGCGTACATCCAGCGAGATAAGGAGGGACGAACGAGTGAGGCAACAGAGGAGAGACGGAATCAGACGAACCAGAGTATGTACAGCGCAGTCCGACGAGAGAGAGCAGTCTATCAGATAGTCGAGTGCTTATGGGAGAACAAGTATAGTAATATTTGTTATGAGGAGCCGTGTTTGCTTCTAATGATGTAATACAAGGTGATTTGTAATGGTGAAAATGCGTGCAGGCGTAGCGCAGCCTCTAACACCTTGGTTACAACTCAAAACACAACAACCCAGTTCCAACACGTGTAGCCCACTCGCTCACATCGAACCTCTCGATTGATCCGTTACTTGACACATGCGTCCGTCTTGTGACGTCACGGCGCCACGTCAGCCGTGACGTGGCCGTGACGTGAGCGTCACGTCACGTCCGTCACGCCAGCAGCAGGGAGACCCCTGGCGCCGCTGCAGCAGCCGCGTCGCGTCACGCCATCTCGATCACGTCCGCAGTGGCGGCCTGTGGTTACCGACGGTAAAAATCCGGTAACCACTGAGAGGGAAGGGGCGGACAGAGATCGCGAGAGGTGTTATCAGAGCAGGAGGAGGGGGATGGGGAGGGGAGGGGGAGGGGGTGGGAAAGACGTGTGTTGGGCAGGGAGGCAGGCACGACACTCTGACTGACTGGGATGAGCTGCAGACCGTTTGGTGCCCTGGAATGTGAGAGAAGGAACTCGCATGGTTCGAGTGAAAACCGACTGTTAATCACTGCTTGATATGATGCTATGATAAGCAGCGAGTTCAATTCTAGTAGAGATTATGTCTCCAGGTGTCTGAATGCTCCTTTCTTCTTGCGAATATTCCTTACCCATCAACCTAACACGCAACCAAAATCTCCACACCAGTGTGGCAACTGCACATCATCACATTTAATAGTCACCGGTAAAGCCGGCTTTTTGACCCTCTTCGCTTCAGTCTCTCGCAACTGCCTCCCTCCCTGTGTTGCCGCGCTCCC
>JARFNZ010134745.1:0-19245 GCA_031763405.1 Balanus nubilus
GATCGGGAAATTCCGGGTAGCCGGCAGAATTTAGTTCGAAAGTTTAACGTGCCCACAAAGCCGGACACGGTCCGCCCTGCTCACTGGCTTCAACTGACCCTGTATGCGGCCACTGCCACCGACCGGAGGCCATCCCCGTCAGGAGTAAATATCGAACGCCGAAGCGCCTCAAACCCGGGCTCTCACTACCGGGAACCCGGCGCTCTACCAACTGAGCTACGGGGCGGATGTATTTTGAGTCCGTCAAAAACGTTCGCCCAAAAACTTGAAAGAAGTTCCCGTGCCCCTGACTCTCAGTACTCTCCGTTCTTGGCGTGGAGAACGTGGCGTAATTTGACGTCTTGCACCGAGGAAAAAGTGTATTTTGAGGACACCCTTCTGGTCATCGTCATAATATAGCAGGACTTATAAATTAGTTGCGGTATTCTATAAAGTCATGCCAGCGCTTTTGAGACATTTCTGACGAAAACCCAACCTTTTGTTACAACATTTGAGTTATTTACTGAAAGCATCTAGTTCATCGATAGCATGAATATGACGTCACCGGTGTTCATTTCTTTGGTCTACCTATCGGTATTCGGTTGGCAATGATTCTTAAAGTTACGTTATCATCAAGGTGAAGGGCATCGTGCAACGATAAAAAATCATCCAAAACATGCTCTCCTTTTTGTTATAACAATTAAATATGTATTAAAACAATTATAATGATGCCTTGTTTTCCCAGCACGGCTCGATTTTCCTTCCTTTCTTGAAAATCATGTCATATGCGATTCATCAGAAGCTATTTCAGTGGTCTTTCGAAGATTTATTGAACAATTTTAGCGCTTTAGCAATAATAATTTGAGTTAATGTGGATGAGTATCCAGCCTAGGTCTGGATGCCCTTTTGAAAATGAGCACCAATGACGTCATTGTTCGATTCAAGTACACATATTTCGTTCGACTTGTAACCTCGGGGACGGGATTTCACAGATTTGGCTGATTTGGCGGACAAGCCGGTTATAGGCGTGAAAGAGCATTGAGGTTCCGGCTCGGGGTTTCGGAGGCTGCTTTCCTGGGTTTCTGTTGCACACGATGGGTGATAATCCTCCAACAGAAGGGGAAAAAGTTTCCAAAAAGTAAGTTATGTGGAGAGCTCTATTTTTCCAGTCGGTTTATCAGGCGTTTGTTTTTACTGCTCCATATGTCACTGACCTTACCTTACCTTACCTTAGAAGTACACGGAATTTAGTGGTCAGTTAGACCGGATCATTTACATTACATGCTCTGATTCCATACTCATCAAAAACTGAGGCGAAGTTGATGTTAGTTCAATCAGAGTCAAGTCAGTCAGGATTTGGAAGCATTGGCGGTAGGAGCGGATACCTCATGGGATGGCAAGCTGCTCCAGCTGTTCACTGCCCTGACACTCAGGTAGTTCCATCTTGTCCAAGATCTTGTTAGAGTAAAATCCTTACTTAAGACTTGCTCTAACCTCTCATTTTACAAGTCTGAAAATTTTGACTTTACCCTAAGGCCAGAGCCCAGATTCACCAAATCTACAATTTACTTTGGGGAGTAAATCCTAAAACTTGAATGAGATGGTTCCATTGTATGATCATGGGACATACATGATCTCATACAAAGAAGATGCTAGGAAGTAGTAACAAAGAAAACAATCTAGAGTGCCTATATTGTACATCCTTAGTGAGGCTATATTGTACAACCTTATTGTGCTTATGCACAATGTTAACACATTTCAATTCCAATCAAATCAATTTTGCAGAGATGATCTCTTAGTTTTGCAATTTTTCATCATGCAATGTATTTACATCTCTATGGAAGTCGACAGCCAGTTTCCCCGGGAAGTGAATTCTGGTGGTGGGTGCTCCATTGATCAGGATTCAAACCAAGCTTTTTGTGTCTTTTTATGTTCTTTGTCACCATTATTTTCATCATGCCAGAGCATGAAATGTGAGCTGAGCAGCATGTTCAGCATTAGGGCAGCTTACTGTACCTGCCTATTATCTTTGCTCTGGTCTCATGCGTATTCAGGCTTATCAAGTTTAATGCTTATGTAGTTGGGTTGGGAGAGCATTGTTATTGGTTTGTTGTCTGATTCAACATAGCAAGGTGAGTTCAAACTTGTCAAGTGCGTGCGAATTAGAAGTCGCGTGAAGATGTTTTTTTACCTTATGCCCTTTAAGCATATGTGTTATCATTTTGTTATCTGTAGTTAATTTGAGCCTAACCTCTTTCATACATCAGTGAATGCCTCTGGTTCCGAAGGGGCTGAATCAGCCCCTTTGCATTGGGCTGGCATCGACAGGAGGTGCGTCCTGGTGCACATCGGGTCCAAGGACTGGCAAACACCGAACCATACCCGGAGTGCTCCAAACAGTCATGCGACCATCTGTGAAGAACATGGCGGCCATAAGACACTACTAGCCTCAGGAGGACGGCGCTCCCTGGCTCGTGCCGAGGCCGTGATGAACTTCCCTCAATCAAAGATCGGCGATTGAAACATCTCCCGCAAAATCGCCCACCACTGGCCCGCTTGCACCCCTCATATGTTCATTACTGACTTGCCTGGACACTTAGCAAGTTTCCGACCATAAGATAAAGTCCAGGAAGAGCAGATTAAGTCTGCACACGGGCTATCGATAAGCATTTTAGCGGGAGATGCCTCGATCGCCGATTCCCGATTAGAGGAAGTCCATCACAACTCCAGGCACGTGACAGGGAGCGCCGTCCCGCTCAAACCAGCAGCACTTATGGCTGCCACGTTCTTCACAGATAGTCACATGACCGTTCGAAGTATCACCAGGCATGATCCGATGTTAACCGATCTCCGAAATCAGCGTGCAACAGGAGGTACCTGCCGTCGATGAAGCAGACGCTAATCCATGCTAGAGGGCCGAATCGGACTTCTCGAAAACGGAGCCATTCACTAGTGTGTGAAAGAGGTTGGGCTCAAGCCTCAAAGTGACCTTGGATGACCAAATACCTGCTTAAATATTAATAGGCTAGTCATTACTTCACATGACTTTTAATTTCTCACATGGCATTGTTTCTTTTCCCATTCATTAATGAACACCCTGTATTTGAGGCAGCTGAATCCTGCCCTATGTGGGACAGCTTGCTGTCTCAAATCAGGTAGTCATTGATTTCAAACCATGTTTTTTTCCAGATTAAGCGCGTTATTTTGGCTGTAAATGTTAAAAGTTGCATTACCTACCCCCAAGAGTAAACTTAAAATTCCTCACTTCCAACAAATTGTAGGATAGATAGGTTGTAATAGGAGATAGACATATTTGACCAAACTTTGGGCTAGTGACATCATGTATCCATTTTATCTGCTGCCCCTTCAAGTTCAAGTACTGGCAAGTTTGGAAACAAATATGGTATAAAATTTATGAATTATTAAAAAAGAAACATTTTACTCAAAGCCTCATTACTCAAAATCACTACTCAATCATTTTACTCAAAGCCCCATTACAAATCAATGGGGAAACCTTCAACCTTCAAGTTCAACCTTTTTTCCTTTTATTATTATTTTGATGATGCAGGTACAATGTTTTATCAGTGACCCCTAGCAGGGTCATGAGATCATTTGCGGGCACAAACTTTTTTTGCCAATAACTTTTGATAGAATAAAGATAGAGACGTGAACTTGATACTTGAGTGTTTGTCTTGTCAAGACGCATCGACTCAGATGCAACATGACACAACATGAACCACTTCGGTCACCATGTGACCTTGACCTTAGGTCAAATATTGAAAATTACCTTGCCAGGTAAAAAGTCACATGCTTCGATTAGCCTCAGCGAGAGAATCACGATGGCGCCAAAATAATTGTGCTATATTTCATAGCTAAAAAGTTACAAAAACGATTTTGCTGCAAAATGGACTTTTTGACCTTACATGACCTCTGGATCCTAAACCGTTGGCCTGAACTCGGATTGTACATCAACAGTGCTATGGGAAATTGGAAGAGCTTTCGATCGTTCTTTCGTTTTTTTTCTAGCTATCTCAGTTCCCGAGATAATCGGTCTTCCTGAAGCGATGTCCCAGCTACTCGTATTATGGTAGGAATTTGACTTTCGGTGACCTCTGGTGACCTAAATATTGACCTGACCTAAAATGACCTTAGTGATTGCTATAGTCCTTGTCATGAGCTATCTAACGCCGTTTACCGTTTGTCGCTGCGTTGCGTGATTTTGGAGATCTTCGGGGCGCGGAATTCAACCCTCCAACTCCGGCAGACTTTTCCGAAAATGTGTAGTCTGGGCGGAATAATATTCAATTGACCAAAGTAATCGTCAATTGACAAAAACTGCGACTCTGTTTTGCTGTCACTCCGGTAAAGAGTCGGAGTCGGTAAAATTTTAGCAACTACGACTCCGACCAAAGTGCCGACTTACACCAATTCCGACCTCGATTCGAACGCCTCAGCCCTGTAGCCAAAATAGCATGATGTCTGCTATATTTATTTATTATTGTTATGTTTACCCAACACGTTGATGCTGTCAACATGGTAAAACGTATGCACTGCATATGGTGGTTCCTAAGTTCGAACTATGAATACTCAAGTTTTCACGACGTTGACAAAGAAAACCACTGAGCATGACCACTAAATAAATCATCAAACCCACCTACTGCACATCCCAACTGTAACCTACCTCACCACCTCTCACCAGATTCACGTCTCATGTCAAATTCTGCATGATCAGGTTGTGGCTGTAATTGGGCATACAATCTCCTCTGAAACTTGACACCTTGCCAGGACACCCATTCCCTGTGCTGTACTTGATGGGTGCCATTTGACCCTAGCGGTTGATACTTTGCGCCCCGAATCCCCATTCGTCATCACTTTGCTGTAATTGGAGCCCGCAATGGCGTGTTGCAGATGCCATTGAGACTGTCTTGCCAGCTGGGGATGGCGACATGGTGTCGGCTGAGGCAGATGCACAGGGTAGCTGGCTGGGGGCGGTCCCTGGCGGGGGTGTCTGGCTCCGCCGACCTGCAGCGTCGGCTCCTGGCCACCTCCAGGTGAGCCAGCCGCACCGACATCTCATCAGTTGTTCTGAGCACTGGCATATGTATCTCTGGATATACCAGGCATCTGATAATTCCATGAAGGCTAAGCACACTAGTATATTGGTATGGTCAGCTTCAGTGAGTTCCATATTTTGGATGGGGTTGATGACAGGTACCGAAAAGGACTACTGTGTTCTGCTTTGTTGGGAAACTAAGGATTTTAGGAATCATTTTGAAACGTGCTATAACCGGTTGTTTGACGCTTTTTGTGTACTGATCATTTTCCACTTGGAGTCTGGCTTTGTTGCCTCCCGTTTGCATTGTCTGCAGCGATGTCGTTTGAGTTCGATGCTCGATTAGGTACTGTTGTCCTTGTCCGCTACGGTTCTTCATGGTCTCCTGGAGGAGAGCGTTCTTAACGCTTGGCTTCAGGATGCCTCACTGCACAACCTGTTCTTCCGTGCTTCCTTCAAAAATAGCCTATGGAGTAGCCTACAAACTACAAAATGGCCTACAAACTACAACATGGCCTACAAACTACAAAATAACCTACAAACTTGTGTGATTATACAATTTTAAGCATTTTCGATAGAAGCAAAACAATGGTCATACATGGGTGTTGTGAACGCTGAGATTGCCTCAAAAACTTCTGGTAGTACCGTTTGTTTCGTATTGCCCTTATGTGGGTGCTGATGGTGGGCGTTGGACATTGCTCTTCCCTCCCACGCTCCCCTGGGGAGGGAAGTGGGACCGCAGACTACCGTGTACATCCGCCACCGCAGCTAACACAACACAACAGCTGGTGGCTGATGGCAATTACAGTATCGATTAAAGCTGCCACTTTTCTACCCGCTTACCCGCAAGGCGCGGGTAGCAACTACCCGCCGGGTAGTTAGAGGGTAGCATAAGCAATCCTTTGGCTGACGCGGGTATTTCGCGGGTAGCAGAATAATACAATTTAATATTGAAAAACAATGTTTTGTAGGGTGAATAGACCCGACAGGTGATACCTTTTGAGGCAGTTTTGCTAGATATGTTTGTTCTGATGATTTGCCTCTGAATGTGCTGTTTGTTGAACCTTATCCATGGTGATATGATATTTCCTTTGTGGTTTTCGTGGGTACCTGGCAGCTTGTATGGACTTGTGGGTAGTAGCGGGTAGTTGGAGAGGGTTTGCGGTGTGGGGCGGGTAATCACAGGACAAAAAAGTGGCAGCTCTAGTATCGATCGAGCACGGGGCCCGTTCTTGGCCGAGCGCTATAAGTTTGTTCTCGGCAGAGCGCTAAGTTTGTTCTCGGTTGAGGATGTTGACGAGCCGGTTACTTACTGCAGGCTGTTGGTGACGAGCAGCCGAACATGATCTTTAATATAGGAATGGTGACAACTGGCGGGTGAAGTGAGCCAACTGACCGTGACAGTGGCACATTTATTTGACAGCTTAACCCTTCAATGAATGGATTTTTGAAATCAAGGTCACGGCTTGGCAAAGCTGCCATATAGGTAGTCGCGTGATCCCGGTTCATTTGTAGAATTCGCTGGCGAAAGCTTTGCGCAGCTGAAGATCGGAAAGCAATCCACGCATGCTACTGATCTCACCGGACTTGCGGCCGATGTCACCAGTCTCGAGTTATCTTGGTCCGAGGCGGGACGAATACACCGGAGCGACTCGAATCCCTTCAGCGCTCACTGGCCATAGTGAGCGAGGTTCCAGCCTGTCTGTCAAATAGTGTCATGGGCGCACAGTGCACGATAATCAAATCACATTTGAGAATATCCCGAATGTGAGCTGTTGCCGGGCGTCAGACGGACGTGCCCATGATGACTAGCACGTTGTCAATGGCAACCAGAAATCACCAGCTTTTGAATTTCGTAGTACGCCGCTGCCGCTCGTGTGCGACTTCTGACTGAGGACAAAGTCAGCTATTTATGAAAGTAGACCCGGATTATTTATGTTACCAGAAACGATATGAAAGGGGCGTCGTGTTCTGTTAACATACACATGACCTAAGGACATGTATTGGCTGATATGGCCACCATTTCTGATCCCTTGTAACCCGACTCTCGGTTACTTCTGACCCCAGGTAACCCCTGCCCCACCTGACCTCGCCGCCGCCCCCGTGTGACCCGCAGTGAGCTGAAGCGGCGTCAGAAGCAGGCGAAGAAGGAACAGGAGCGGCTGGAGAAGGAGAAGGAGCGGGCGGCGCAGCGGCCGGCCGCGGCCGGAGCCGGAGCCGGAGCCGAGGCCGCCGAGTCGTCCGCTGCCGCCGAGGGAGAACTCACCGCAAATGTACGTGTCCGACGGCCATTAAGGCGGGACTGAATGCCGGAAGTGGCGAAGCGTGTTCCGAGAATCCATTAAGACATGTCCCGGGGACGGAAAATGATGGCTCAGCGGGTGGTAAGCGTCACCAGTATGTTGAGTCAGTTGCTACAATAAGTTTTTTTCCAGTAAGGTGTGCGGAGGCTAGCCGAAGCTCCGATGTCAAACCAGTCCAATATTTTGAATGAACTGCTTTGAAGGAAATATTCGCTCTTGTTGTCAATACAGCAAAATGCTGCTTTGCGATTAAGTACTCACGGTAGCTTTTATGTGTGCAGGTGCTCTATGTCCGTTAATGCGGACATACACCTGTTAGGCCTGAGGACCTGAGGGTCATTTTGACCCCTCGGATTTTATAGGCCCAAATTGACCCTAGCAGTCGGCGCGGCCTAAAACCCCAATTAACTAACTAATTCTCACTTTCGCATTAAAAAAAACAGCGACGTTCGTGCCGCCAACTTTGGCTTAGTCATTTGGAAATCAGTCCCGCATATTGTATGAACATTTTTACCCCAGGTTATCTCAGATCAGGTCACCAGACCAGGTCAAGTGATCTTTCCTCTAAAAATGTTTGTGGTCATGCCTAGGCCAGTGTTTGTTCGGGAGATTTGAAAATTGGATTTGAAACTTGGTTGGGAGGCTTTCATGGTGGCATAAGTATCCACAATTCTTATATTTTGTATTTGTGTTTTATATCGTTGACCTAATGTCAGGTCGATCACGGGACCTCCCAATTATAAGTCACTGGAGACACATTAAAATCATTCCTTTTTCGAATATTCTCATCAGATCAGTCCAATTCTCTCAATATAGGTCAAAATTAAAGATATTGATTTGAAATTTGGCATGACGGTTATTCATAAGTAGTTCTATCACATATATTCCGTTTTTAACAATTATTTTATTTTTTTATTTTTTGGCCATTTAAAAGAAATTAAGGGCTAAAAAAAAAAATTATTTAACGTCATTTGAAAGAGAGTGTCATTTCCGCTCTTTGGCGTCTTTTGTTTGCAATTTGCTCCAAAACTCTAAAAAGTGTTGTATCAACGATCAAACATTCGCTTATTTTGAGACAAGATGGCGTGACATGTCAATAAAATACGATTTTCTCAAAATTTCAACCCATATTTCGAAATTTTCTAGGACGTGAAATTGATGTCAGATAAAGTACTTAAAGTTTCGCGTTAATTTTTAGCGTCGTTTGACAGTTATTGCGAAAATCCGGGAGGGGGCAGAATTCCCCCCCCCCCCCCTCCACCCACCGGGCGCGGGTTAACAGCCCGACTAAGGAAACTTAAGAAAGGGCTCCATTGTACAAGCGCCACCCCTACCTCGAGGTAATAAATGACCAATCCAGCACACCAAAATCTCATCTTGACACCCCTCGTCCCACTTTCTGCCGACAGGAGTACTACCGGATGCGGCTGGCGGGCATCACCTCCGCCAAGGAGGCCGGCAAGAACCCGTTCCCGCACAAGTTCCACGTGACCTCCTCCCTGCAGGAGTTCATCAGCTCGTACGACAGCATCGCGGACGGCTCGGTGATGGAGGATGTCACCGTGTCGGTCTCGGGCCGACTGCACTCCATCCGGGAGAGCAGCGCCAAACTGCGCTTCTACGACCTCCGCGGCGAGGGTGTTAAGATACAGGCGAGTTGGCATGCGTCGTGTGTTTGGATGAGCTTGTTATGCAGCATGATGTCATGCATATGTAGAAGTGAAAGAGTCAAGACGGGGCTGTAAGAGGATGGCGCAGGCTTCAGAGTTGGAGGACTGGTCATCGAACGATTCTGCTGATACAGTTGGAAAGTTGCCAGTGGAAACTGCATGTTTAGTATGCGAATCAATCACTGTACACACTGTGGCCATGGAATCATCAGCTGTTGCTCATTACACAACATTTTACCTATCGTAGATAAATGTAGATTTGTAGAGTTCTGTGACGGGGTGCCACAGTGCTCAATATGCAGCGTCTCGGGTCTCCCAGTGCCTCCCAGCCTGTGCTCCGTCAGCCATGCAGCGTCACGGGTCTCCCAGCGCCTCCCAGTCTGTGCTCCGTCAGCCATGCAGCGTCACGGGTCTCCCAGCGCCTCCCAGTCTGTGCTCCGTCAGCCATGCAGCGGTCCGGTGTCAGCCCGGTGCGGTGGCTGTGGCAGACTCTCATCGCACCCTGTCGACCCCGGCGTCTGTCGATCGCCGAATGGCGCCTGTGCTCGTTAGGTGCAGCCGACGTCTGCCCGAAGACGGGCTTATCCGTAACCAATGCTGGTTGCTGCTGTTCCCATTGTGGAATATTTGATGAAGAGAATGCTAGGTTAGCGGTTGTTTGGTCTGTTGTTTAATTAAGCCTCCCCAGTCGCATATATTTGCTGTGCGCTCATGCTTTTGTGATAAGCAAACAACTAATTTTTGTTCAGGTAATGTGCCTCTCGTCGCCATATGCTGGCGCGTAATTTACGCAGGCGCTAAACAGTGCAAATCACCTCACGATCAGCTGCTTTCGTGTCTGAATTTATGAGGGTTGAGATAATATTTCTGGCAGTAAAATTTATGAGGAATGGCCGTTTGGAATGGCAATTGCTCCCATTCTGGGATTTCAAAAATTTTCACTTTCGGATCGCATCAAAATGTTTTTGGACGATGGGAGCCAGGAAAATTGCGGTCTCGGAGGTTGTCCCAACGCCAGACACCAGTTAGGTAATCAGATGCCTAACTTTAACAGCTGGTATCGTACAGAAATAAGTTGCGTTTTGATCTACCCTCTGCATACAGGCTTGTCTAAACAGCTAATAGCAAAACACTTCTCTGAATATGCTGCGTTCTCGGAAACGTGAATCGCTATTTAAAGGTGCATATTCTAACGCTGTACGTCCGTTCATTCATGTAAACAGATAATGGCCAACTACAAGCTATACGGCTGCCCGGACGATTTCCCTGCCGACACCGACAAGCTGCGACGCGGTGACATTGTCGGGATCACCGGCCACCCGGCCAAGACCAAGAAGGGCGAGCTGTCCGTGGTCCCCCAGCAGGTGCAGGTGTTGACGCCCTGCCTGCACATGCTGCCCTCCATGCACTACGGCCTCAAAGACAAGGTAAGATTACGTTTTTGTTTGTGTATGCGAACTTGTGTTCGTTTCTAAGCGTGTCTTGTCTGTTGAACTACGATTTGATGAGGGTTTGATACCCTTCAGGCTTAACCAGACTCGTTTCCAGACATCTGCCTGGTTTCCACTCTCCACAGGGGCGTCTGGTTTTCCCGCTCTCATGTTTTTTTTTAGGGGGGGGGGGACAAATTATTCAGGCGAAGTCAATTATTTCCGTGCAGCGCCATTGACGTAATGTTAGGAATATTGTCGGGAGGCCATCATAGTTTCAGAGCCTTTCGGGGGGCCACGACCCCGTCCCCCCTGGATCCGCCCCTGACTCTCCATACCGTTGTTTACCTTATCAGTCTGTTTTGCCATACGTATGTGTACGTTAGCAGCTGCCTATATTTGACTGGTGTACATATTCATGGGCGAATCCAATGATGAAAGTTCGTCAAGGACGAGGCGAGGGCGTTGAGTCTATGACATACTTTTGCATTGCAAGAGCTCATGGTTCACCTGCCACTCATTTTTACATTGGAGAATATTGAGGTCATTGCACTACTTCATTTATTATCGCACTGACCAAGATGACATCGAAGAGGCCATGACGAAATTTGATCATAGCAGTTACAGATGGTCACGAGCGGCTATGGAACGTGGTCTTTCAGTCTCATGATATTTTTTCCAGGAAACGAGGTATAGGCAGCGGTATCTAGATCTTATCATGAATGAAGAAGTACGGAACAAGTTCTTCGTGCGGGCCAAGATTATCAGGTGAGCTTTTGTTGCTTTCAGAGGTATAAATACACCTGTCGTTGAATCCGTCCTATTTATATGCATACGATACACGACGTGTCAATGTATCTTCTGAACTTGAATTGACCTGTTGCTCGTCGTAGGAAATTAGCACCACCGAGATGACCTTTATAGAGGGCACTGCCACTGATCAAAACTTGCACTTGATTAATCAAAATAGTCTTATTTGACATGACATGACTTCTGAATAAATTGATCTGATCTGATGCATGAAACAAGTTTTTGAATTTTCCCCTTGCCTCATAATAAGCAAGTCACGAAATTGACCTGACCTGAGGTCACTGATATAAGAAAATTGAGATATACGATTAGTAGGTACTGATGGCCTCATGAATAGATAACTGTAGTAACTACAGTTACTATAGTTACTACAGTTATCTATGCCTCATGTAATCATTGAAGTTTCATATCTACCCCTCAAACACCGGCTGTGGCACAACCGCAAATTTGTTTGGACTTTGGAGGTGTGGTCACTCGACATGACCTGGTGACCTGACCCGAGATGACCCTGGGTCAAAATTTTCGGGATAAGGTGCCGAAGGTTTGTGGGATAAGTTGTGCCACGCGGTCTTTTTTTTTTTTTTTTGAAAAAAGACGGAATAGTTGTTAACCCCCCCCCCCCCCCCCTCAGCAAGATGCGTTTTAAAAAGGTGACAAAAGACGGGGCATCATCACTTTACTGATGTCGCTACCGCGGTTGCTATGATGCTACCACGTCACGCCATCTCCCCAATCACTGATCGTTTCAGTAAAAGTCGTTTTTGGGAACTTTAGAAGGGAAAATAAATATTGTTTTAGTGTAAATGTAAAACTAATGGCCCAGTACAAATATGCGTGTCTCATTTCACCGATTTAATATAAATGTGTCATAAAGAAATCGACGTACAACAGCTCACATGTTTTTACCACGAATATAAAATAAATGTATTGCATAGCTTCCGTGAGATCATTATGTGTTCGTGTTGAGCTGCGTAGCAATTGGCCACTGGCCACTCTTCACACCGTTCGCCTGTGCCGACAGCTACCTGCGGAACTTCCTGGACCAGCTGGGTTTTCTCGAGATCGAGACGCCCATGATGAACATGATAGCTGGCGGAGCGACGGCCAAGCCGTTCGAGACGTTCCACAACGACCTCAACATGAAGCTCTTCATGCGGATAGCCCCCGAGCTCTACCACAAGGTCGGTGAGGTGTGATGTTGAGGTGATGTAACTTGATGTAAAGATTTGGCGCGGCGCCGAGTTGTGCGGTGTGTTTTTCTTAAGCGTTGGCTGATGTTAGTTGATTGATTTCTGGTGAGAGATCGGGCATGTGTTGAAAGGCAATGTGAGTTGATCCGGCCCTTATATGAGGTTTTGAGTTTATCTTATTTGTTGGTTTTTCGCGCTTAAATATGGTCTCTTGCCAGTGAGATATGGAAATCAGTGCTGCGATATTAGACCCGTTTCCTTCTACTGACTGTTGTATACATCGGCGGTGGTGTAACTTCTCGAAACAAGTTGAGTGGGCTGAGATGGGAAAAAAACGTTAAAAGTACCTTCAAAATTCTTACAAATACAGATTTATTCCCTCATTTGACTCACTTCCTCGGCACAAGTTGAAGATTTTGCCCATTTCCACGCCCATGTGTGTGTGGGGGGGGGGGGGGGGGCTCAGTGCCCTCCAACTGAACACGGCACCTGGATATCAGCGTTTGTCGGGGCCTCTGAACTTACTCATTCCATGTGCTGTACTGTATGTGTTCTCAAATATCTGACCCCTGTGCCTTACCTGCCCCAGATGCTGGTTGTCGGCGGTTTGGACCGGGTATATGAGATCGGTCGGCAGTTCCGCAACGAGGGCATCGACATGACGCATAATCCCGAGTTTACCACCTGCGAGTTCTACATGGCCTACGCCGACTACAACGACCTGATGGAGATCACAGAGACGCTCGTGTCAGGTGGGGCGCGATATAATGCCGCGGAGCCAGACTGCCGCAGAGACCATGTTGGGGCTGGAATCTGTAACTGTCAGAATGTGACTGTCAGAACTGCCTTGTTTTTCGTCTGTTGGAATTTCCACTGAATTAACAATGATATTAATTGAATTACTAAGGGCTATTTCACAGTTATCGCGGAGTTGCGCGCAGAGAATGTGGGGGCGTGCAGGCACCTATCCAAATACGTGGGCGGATTTCCGCAGTCTATTTTTTCACGCAGCTTCGTGCATCGTGCTGGTGTGGCGACCTCCGTTCAACGTATTTGAGTAGGCACCAGCAAGAGCCAGCCTTTAACCCCAACATACCGCTGACATGACCTCTGACCTGCCGCTCGCCCCGCTCTGTCCTTCCCCTCAGGCATGGTGCGTTCGATATTCGGCGGCACAGTGGTCACCTACCACCCGGAAGGCCCGGACGGCGAGGCGTGGAAGGTGGACTTCACGCCGCCCTTCCGTCGCCTCCACATGATGCCAGAGCTGGAGAAGGCCCTCGGCGTCTCTCTACCCGCCGCGACCGAGCTCAACACTGAGCCCGCTCGTGCGGAACTTGACCGTCTCTGCGCCAAGCATGAAGTGGAGTGCGCCGCACCACGCACCACGGCTCGCCTCCTGGACAAGCTGGTCGGAGAGTTCCTGGAGGAGACCTGCGTCCAGCCGACGTTCATCCTGGACCACCCGCAGATCATGTCGCCTCTGGCCAAGTACCACCGCTCGCAGCCGGGCATCACGGAGAGGTTCGAGCTCTTTGTCTGCAAGAAGGAGGTGTGCAACGCGTACACAGAGCTCAACGACCCGACCACGCAGCGGCAGATGTTCGCCATCCAGGCTAACGTGAGTGTGATTCTCTTCTCTCTTCCGGCGTGAGGTGCAATATGACAGGAGATGCGAGGTGCGAAGAAGGAATTGGCTTCTAAGAATTCTGTTGGTACATTGTTGGCTGGGCGCTTAAGGCCAGCGATAGTTTTCTGCGTTTCTATTTCCTTTGTGTTCGGTGTTTGTGGCGACGAGTTACAGCCATTCAACGGAGTTCATTTGATGGCAATGCTGTGTCCTAACGTCACTACTGACGTGTTGCTAACCCGTGGTCGGCTGTCTACAGGCCAAGGCGGCGGGTGACGACGAGGCTCAGCTCATCGACGAGAACTTCTGCACCGCTCTGGAGTATGGCCTCCCTCCGACCGGCGGCTGGGGCATGGGCATCGACCGATTGGCCATGTTCCTCACAGACTCCAACAACATCAAGGTACCGAGGCTCGGCCGGGACGAAATGTCAAAGGACCTGGGGCATTTCATAATGACCTGGCAATCTTAATATCGTAAAAGTTCAAATAGCAGTCGTTGAAGTGAGTGTATCTACTGACTATCTCGAATGAGCACCAGAAATCGTGGATCCCATAATGGTAGGAAAAAGGGTCACCCTACTGTGGACCCGTTGTGGCGGGGGAGGTAACTCCGGGCGACTGTTGAGATGTTTCCCCGCTAGTCATTGCGTGGAAGCGATAACAAGCAACATATAATAATTAATAACATGTAATAATGATTGTAAATGGTGGTTTAGCGTCGAATGCTTTGCCCATCTGCCGGATCGGCTGTGCGGAGCGATCCTAGCGCCATCTGCGACCGGACCAAAGCTGTCACGACCAGTGTCCGTCCGGGCTCGGTGGCGTGACGTCATACCACCCAGCTGGACTGCTGACGGTTCTATTGGCTGCCCCACTGACGTTTATCCGCTCTCTTCCGGCAGGAGGTGCTCTTCTTCCCGGCCATGAAGCCGGAGGACAACAAGCCCGCCGACCCGGCGGCCGCAGAAGGCTCGGAAAACAAGAGCTAGCCGGCGGCCTGCACTGACCGGCGCCCCACCGCGCCGGCATTAGCCCGACGGGTCACTCGAGCGCACGCTCTTGTTATTTATGATCGTCTCTGGTTTGCTGTTGACCCCGGAACAAGTCTTCGCGTGACGTTTGCGAATAAATTCGTCCCGAGACGAGTCCTTTGGACGAATAAGTGAGTTTGTCATGAAGCGAGGTGGTGGCGGCGGGGGGGGGGGGGGGGGGGGGGGGCGGGGGGGGGGGCGCCCCCCCCCCCCCCCCTCCCCTCAGTGCAGCTACAGCAGCTAAGATTGAATGGGTTTGGACACGTATCACAGTATCCCTTGGCCTACTGCTGTGTTCGGAGTTTGACGAAAGTGGTGAAACAATTCGACAAAATTATGGTCGACCATTGAGGCGACTGGGCGGACTGATGGAGGAACTCTATGGAGTTCAGATTTCCTTTTTAAAACGATGTTAATTATCACAATTATCGCATTTATTGTAACTTTGCTAGCACACTGAACAGTGCAAAGAACACGACACAATGTGTGATACCAAACACCATGGCAACGTGCACCGCGGTTTCTTGATATCCACCGCGAGAGAAGTCGCGAAGAAAGCTCCATCAAATCAAGCGCGGTGCGAGACGACGTGACCGCTCTCTGCCCAGCAGTCCACTGCCCTTCCAATTCCACCGTGAAATCCCATCACCTTCCCTTAATGTCCGTACTTCTGGAACTCCCATTCCCTGTTGTCCAGTGGGCACACCTGCCGCGTCTTCAGCCACCTTGAGATGCAGTGGAAGTGGAAGGCGTGGTTGCAGACGCCCCAGGCTACGGTGCACTCGTCGCTGGTCGCAGACGCCTGGTTGGCCTGACACTCTATACAGTGGTCCATAATGTGGTTACGACAGATCGCGCAATTGTCCACCACAATATCCCAGGCCCAGAGTGCAACAGCGTTCCACTTTTTCACCTCAAAGCGTTTCTTCTCGCCCTTGGACGTGCCGGCGACGACATCGGAATCCATCGTGTCGACCTCCATTGACGCCATCCTCACAGACACGTGCCTGGAAAGGGGTGATTGTCATTTAGTGTCCAAACTGATTATTGCGAATGAATGATAGTTGCAATGTTACACATACATACATACTCGTGTCAAAACTTAAAACGATGTAAAAGCAACAACAAACACGCTGCTGAAGACAAGGCTAAGCATCACAATCAACAAGTCATTGGTGCTTGTGAACCCAAGAACTTTCAATAACAATACAATGCTTTCAATTGCTACATGTCTCAAAATTGGAATGAGCCAATTTCTCACCATGTACTAAGCCCAAGGCCCTCCTATAACCTTAAACATGTTAATGGGAGAGCTGCAGACCCATAATGAAGTTGTCAGCCCCTCTCCACCCCACCACAGTTGAGGCAAATTCGCGTCGCTGGGGGGCCAGGCAATTGTCATTATGTCCAAGTAAAGAACGGCAAATGCTGTCATCATGTCCAAATAAAAAACGCAAAATCAAATCAACTAAATAAATACTGAGTGATTGAGAATTAACGTTCCAAAAATAACAAAGACGCTTTAAAAAGTAAAACACAATTCAAAAGCATGTGCATGCAGGGCCAACTGTAAGAGATTTTGACTGGGGGAGCCAGTGACCACACACTTTTCCAATGATGGGCAGCCAATTTGACAATCCTGCTGTTTCCGGTTCGTTTGCTGTATGTTCGAATTTTATTTCAATATATCAGTATTATCTTGTCTAAATAAACTTGTGCTCATTAAAAAAAAATATTGTAAATGTTCAATAACCTACCGGGAAGCGCCCGCGAGATTTTGCGTCTACTTAACGAAAATTAACAAATTGTAGTGGCTAAACCTTACCATGGTCATAGTTTTTAATAAGTTTATTGCTCTGCATCGGCTCAATGGATACGTCTAAAAAGAAATCGCCGGCACAGGGAGAGGCAAGCAAAAGATTTTCACTCTTTAATATCATAATAAAATTAATCCTGGATTCCGGGCCAAATTATATTTCATTATGTATCCAAGACGAGCAATTTCAGTGAGCCGGCTACATATCTACTTCATATTTGACCTCATCTGAACAATTTTAGGCATCCTATAGATAGGTAGGTATGTATGATTGAGAGCTTTCGAATACCCCATCGTCGGGCTCGATGCGACCATTTGTCTCCGAGCTAACCCCAGACTGTCGTGGGGACAGAAATACCCTATAGGCCCTCGCGGGTTAAACGCGGGACTTATATTTTTCAGGTTTCAATTAGTCACAAAAAAATGTGATTAAACATATTTCCTTCCCCTTCCCACAAAAGGAAGCGCCATAACTGCCTCTCCGACCGTCTGAGAAGATATAGACCTCACAAGCCTACTGAGGATCATATCATGCCTGGCAATGCCATCGCACCACGCTGGGCCTCCAGCCGAATGCGTTGGAATGCGCTGGGGAGGGGGGGGGGGTAAATTTACCCCCGTATCTCCCGTACCAAGAGTCGCAGCGGGACGCGTGAGGCGGAAAACGAAAGCTCTCGATGAAACAACCCCAAAGCACACTTAAAATTTTATTAAGGTCAAATATCAGGTCAGGGTCAGGTCAAATGTCAAAACCACCTGCTTTCGATTTATTGTCTGCAGAGACTAGACTTGCTACAGCAGCGAAAACCAAAACTCAGCCGAAATACTTCCAAGGATTAGAGGAAGGTGCTGCTAGAGTATGAGTCTCGTACTATGTACAGGTCAAGGCCAAAGTCAGGTCACAAAAGGTCACTATGTAAAAGCCGAGTGATACCTGTTTTACGGATTGTTTCAGACGTAAAATGTGATGGCAACTGTCATTTTACAATTTGACCCATTTTAAGTGAAGGTCACGCAAGGTCAGGCAAGTGAAGGTTAGGTCAAAAAAAATCAAAGTTTGAAATTCAGAATTTGTAATAAAACGCTCACTATTATGGACCAGTTTTGTCCAAGGGATTCAATGGTGTCATTTGTTTTCACATAAAAGGTCCAAAAAATGCAAAAAATGCAATTGAAAAAATGACGTCTACACATTGTAGGTACACTTAATGGAGCCATTTGAAGGTCAAAAATGAACATATTGATTCGAAATCTGGTATGACAATTGCTCATATGTAGTTTCATCACTAATGTTCCGTTTTTTTTTAACAGTATCAAAATTTTGGATTTTGTGGCTATTTCTAAAACAAAAATTGTTGTTTATTTGGGGATCAAATGTCAACAATTTTAAAATCCGAGATCGCTATTTCGAAAAAAAAATTATTATTTTTTTCTTTTGACGGTTTCTTTGTACATTTTGTTTCCAAACTCGTTGTCTTATGAGCTATTAAACATTTGCCAATTTTGGACCGAGAATGGCGTGACATGATGTCACTAAAAAGTGATTTTCTCCCAAAAAAATCTGCCGATTTTTAACATTTTCTAGGAAGACGTTAAATTGATGTCAGATAAGGTACCAAAAGTTTCACGTCGAAATCTCGTATCGTTTTAAAGCTATTGCGAAAATCCGGAAAGGGTAAAATTTACCCCTCCCCCCCCCAGCGGGGCGCGGGTTAAATGACCTACTCAAGGCCAGGACTTGCCATCTCAGTCCTCGTAAGGACCCACTTATGCATCGCTTCTGGCAAGGCGCATCTCGAACCTGTACATACAGGTTCGAGCACACAGCATACATACAGCACTAGGTGACCCCTTTTGACATTTTTGTCTCGAATCCTGGATTTCCGGGTATCATTCAACGTGGACGAGTCTGCTGAGTAAGTCTATACCAAATTTGGTCCAAATTTCGAAAAATTCGAGACCGCGCAACGGTCTCAAAGTTATCCAAGTTTTGACAATTTCACACATATTGACCTCTGCAGCAGAAAGGGTATTATTGTTTGTGCTGAAAATGACAGGAAATGAAGGTCTTTTGTCACTTGATATGCATGCCAGTTTTTGGATCAATCGGCGCAGTCGTTTGGCCACACGAGGACGAAAACCGTTTCCATTTGACCTGCAGTTACCTACTTGGTCCATAGATGGCAGCACTGTCACTGCAGTCGGTTTGCTAGGTTAAGGTGGTTTTGTGCGCGAAAATGGATATGCATCGTATTGAAACACACACACACACACACACACACACACACACACACACACACACACACACACACACACACACACACACACACA
>JARFNZ010134746.1:310-10949 GCA_031763405.1 Balanus nubilus
AATGGGGCGTTGAAACGCCCCCCCCCCCCCCCGGCACGAGGAGGGGGAGGGGGGAGGGGAGGCGCCGAGCACCGGCACGGCGCGGGTTAACATTAGTTTTCAGTATAAACATTAACATTAGTTTTCAGGCTGGTGTTTCGAAGCTACAGCACATTTAATTAAAAATGAGCTGTACTGCATGTCGTGCAGGATTGCTTGTTTATCTTTGTCATGTTTATTCATCTGAATCCATCGAATTCAGACGTGCCGTGAATATATTGTAATAGCTTGCCCCAAATTAAACTTTGCTATGATTTACAGCTTTTTTATCTTGCATGTCGATCAGGGCTGCGGAATCGGCAAAATTTTATCGACTACGACTCCGAGTCCGGCCTGAAAAAATCGACTCCAACTCAGACTCCGACTCCACTACGACTCCAGCCTGTATCGGTTTTCCAACTGCGTACTAGAGAGCAACATCTACAGTGCCACTCATTTTCCATTTGTTATCTTTCTAACAGCGCTTAAACAATTATACGCGGCCCCAGCACGGACGAAGCGTATTAGCCGCGAATCCAGTAAGGTTACGCAGGCGTGCAGGCGACGAAATCTGCGAAACAGGCTTCTAGCAGTGAACGCAGCCAGTCGCCGGCCCGCCTTGTCT
Organism: Balanus nubilus; assembly: GCA_031763405.1. Classification (NCBI taxonomy): domain Eukaryota; kingdom Metazoa; phylum Arthropoda; class Thecostraca; order Balanomorpha; family Balanidae; genus Balanus; species Balanus nubilus. The sequence goes on from JARFNZ010134746.1 coordinate 954, forward strand.
TTGCTGTAACATTGATCCTCCTCTTGGCATGGTCATTACATTGTCTTGATGTGAAAGCTTAAACAAGTTTGGAGCAGATCGCCATGATGTGATTTTAAACGCATTGATGAAACGAGCATGACATCATGAAAAACTATCTATACAGAATTATATCGTACTCGATTATTCTATCTCTGATTGGGCATTTTCGGAACTTCACTGATAGATAATAAAACTTAACCATCGCTAAAATTCAAGCTATGTTATTAGATCATCTTTGAGTTGTGACTATGCCAATGTTTTATTTTGAACTCATTTTCTTTCGAAAATGATTAAAGGTAATATCTCAAGGCCGGGATCCACTACACCGACCAAAGTAGTCGCCGGTTACGCGAGAAGTCGAACGCGACTTTGACCCGAAATCGGCGTCAGTAAGTTTTTAGCGACTCCGACTCCGACTCCGACTCCGGCCAAAACTGCCGACCCCCACCAACTCCAATTCTGACTTCGACTCCGACTCCACATCCCTAATGTCAATATTACAAAATAAGTACATCATTTTTGATTTGTAATTCAGTATTCGTGTGATTGGATCGATTGGTCCATCTAAAAAAAAAATGTTTTCGCGCTTAGAATGAATCAGACACTCTTGATTTATGCTTTTAGGGCTCTGCATAAAACACGACAAAACATAACGACTGCATTAAAACATGGGCACCATGCTATCCCACTATGGGCATAACGTTTCGCCTCTTTCTATTTGCTGCTGTTCTGTGTTACCGGCGATTGAAGACTAGCATGAAATTCACTTCACCAGTTAAAACATTTGTTTGCGGAAGCTTCCTGTAACAAATCTTTCTATAAAAAGTTGTTTTTTTATCAATAAAAAAATAGTAGTTAATTGTGATTTAATGTTTAAAAATAAAATATTGTAGGCTAATCCAATTGATGTCCCCCGACCTGGCTGATGAAGCTTGCAGTACCGAGCGAAAGCCTCCGCAGACAAATATTATAACTGGTGAGGAAGAAGAATGATCGCAAAGTGAAGATTATGTACCAGTTTAACAACTCCATCTTTAAGATCATAGCATGAAATTCACTTCGAAAATCTGAATGCCCTGATTGCTATTTATCTTCGTCCGCGGTTCTCTGCAGTGAAATCAGCACCAATCCTTGTAACATCGTCGGAGGATTTCGCCAAGGCCACAATACGACTCGTTCAGCCATTGGCTTCACGTTTTCACACCTTCCCAACGCCTACAAATAACGCCTTATCCGACCAATGGCTGAGAAATGGACGCTCGAGCGACCATTTGTTTTAAGACATCAAACGCTGCAGCCCCGCCGCAGGTAACTTCCGCCGTTGTTCGAGGCTGTCGTTTGGTTTGCAGAATGGCAAATGTCTGAGCGATACGCACTGCACATTGATCGAGTACCTCGTCCACAACAGGCTTCGTCAAGGCACCCCTGGCCTCACCACTCCAACCATGCATTGTTACTGGCCCCGATCAAAAGAACTTCACTCTTCGCACATGGATTGTCCCTCGCCCCTGCCACATGTGCTGAGATGGAAATGTATACCCCTAATCACGCGATTGAGTAATCCGATCCCGTTATAATCATACGGCCGCCCCCACCATCTCGTCTAGTTAGCGACAAGTCCGTTGGCTATATCCGCTTTGTACGCTGATTGCCCGGTGGTGTAACCGACCGACGCGGTGTAAAGCCGATGCATGAGTTCGTAATGTCATGGTCGGATGCCTTGATCTCCTTTCGCCGGGGCTTTCCTAGCCGTGCGGCCGGGCCGGGCCGCGGGAGGAGGAGGCTGGGTGAGCTGCACTGAGGCGGCCGCCGGGACAGGGAGGGAGGACAGGGAGGTCGGACGTGGCCTTGGGTCGGGGCGGGGCCGCCGCAGTCTCCTCCCACGTCCAGTGGCCCGTGGTCCCGCCCACTGCCCCCGCCGGCCGGCACAATGTGCAATATGCATACAATGCGCCGGCTTGTGACGTCCGAGCTCACGCAGCCGTTCGTTGTTTGGCATGAACTGTCTATAGCTCACGCATCTATCTTAAGGCCTGATAGGAACGTGTCACGTAGCCCCCCGGGCCCCATGCGTGCCATTTAAGTCAGTAGTCGGCAACGCATGGAGTAACAGCCGCCTATCATCAGTCATACGGGAGCAGATGCAGTAGCACTCATTAGTCATACTGCATGAGATGCGACAGCCGCACATGGTCGCCGGTCGTCCAGCATCAGATGTTGCAGCTATGGTTCGCCGGGCCCGTGGCCATAGTTGGACTTCGTGCCGCCGCTCACCGTCGCCACCGTCTCTTCAGCTCCACGCCCGTTCGCCATTCAGTAGGGGCAGTTTGCTTGTTGTTATTGCTTCACTCTGGCGACTATCGCCGTGATGCCATGGGGCTTTGGAAATTCTAATAGCGAGCGATGGCGTCCGTTTGGCATTCTGCTAGCGGTATCAGGCCGATGCCGGCGGTAGTCAAGGCGGCCACGCCCTACCCCTCCCCCCCCCCCCCATACCTCTTAGAGGTGGCCGACTCCTCAACAGGCAGTGAGTGTGGTACGGGCTGACACAGCACTGGTATGAATCAGTCGCCCATTTCCGCCGCCCCCGCCCCCGCCATGTCCGTCCGAGGGTGGGCCGCGGCCTGGTCGTCAGCGGGGTCGAGCAGTGAGCACCCCTGCCCCGCCCACAGACAGACAATGGTTGAAGGGTCGAGCACCAGCCCGCCGCCACTTGTAACACACCGCGGCACTCAGCCGGCATCCGCCCAGGTTGGGCATTGGGCAACCCCCCCACCCGGCGTCAGGCAAGTGAGGCGTGTGACGAGCAGTGACGCCGGTCAGATGAGATCTCGTAGTTCTCCCTGAGGGGTTCGTTACTTCAAACACATCCAAGAAATGTTTTGACGTAATGATTATATTAAAATACAAAGGCTGATACAGAATCACATGAAAACTGCCCTTACATGAGACCCACGGCTTATTTTTGTACACCGCAGCTCTTCGTTAGAGGAAATTTGCGCAATTTCAAGCGGTTCAGCTTTGAGCTTTTGGCAACGAGATGTTTTCTGCGCCATTTAATAATACAAATTTTCAGAAGTGTGCACGAAATATTTATCGAAAATAGGTACTACCACTCCTCATAGATTACTTGATAATTGTATCTTATAATGTGTATTGTATATGATTTGTATACATATTTATTGTCTCTTCAGAACCAGTAGGCCTTTATTTGTTTAGGACATGTTCCCGTCGTTTTCGTAGAACTGTTCTCGTGCAATAGCACTGCCTAAATAGGTACTTAAATACATCTCCCTGATATGTATTTACGTACATCTCCCTTCTCCCTGATATGTTTTTGTCACGCTCTTCTTTCTAGCTCGACCAGATAACTATGTATATTTCCATATAATATTGTTTGCTATGTTTTAGTGATTGTTCGTACAGACTGATCTGTTGTAATGACCCGATTGTAACAATGATCCGTTCAGACCCAGAGTTGGTTCCCAAGATCGGTGCTCCGCCGAAGTTCTACACCGTTAGAGCATGGGATGGAATGCAGGTAACACCAGGGATACACTAAGCGCACAAGTGATGCACCGGCACCTAATGCACTGTTAAAGTAAGCTGGCTTCGAACCCGGAGTTAATCCGCGCTCCGATGGGGGGTAAATTGTATCCCCCCTCCGAGATTTTCGCAATAGCTTCAAAATCATGCTAGATATCGACGTGAAACTTTCGGTACTATATCTGGCATTGATTTCACGTCTTCTGGCAAAGTTTTGAAAAATCGACTGATAAACTTTTGAGAAAATTACGTTTGTGTGACGTCATGTCAGGCCATTTTTGGTCAAAAATCGACAAAGGTTTGATTGCTCATAAAACATCGCGTTCTAAAACAAAATGTAAAAAACAAACTGTCAAAAGGACGGCTGTGACATTTTCTTTAACCCGCGCCCTGCTGGGGGGGGGGGTGTTTGAACACCCCCTCCGGTTTTTCAAAGATAGCTCAAAACGGCGGCGTGTAGCGCCGCCGTTTTTGGTATACCATATCCTACATCCTATCCGCACCTTTTGTCAAAATTTTAGCCAAAGGTCATCAAAATGTCAGGTCACCAGGTCAGGTCATGTAACCCTACCTCCAAAAAAGTTCGCACTCATGCCACAGCCACACCGCTTGAGATAAAGTTTAAAAACTCTCCGCATTTCATAAGGGTGACATGCCCTACAAAATATATATCACGGATTTTTTATATCGGTGACCTGAGGTCAGGTCAATTTCGTGACCTTCCCATTATAAGTCGATGGGGGAAAATTCAGATCCTTCCAATTCAGAGGATACCCATCAGATCAGTCTAATTCTTTCAGGATCATGTTTTCCTAGGCCAGTAGTGATTATCAAAGTACTAATTTTGACAAGTGACCTCTGTAAAGGTCATCTGAGGTCATCCGAGGCCACTTACAGTTTTCTGCCAATACCTTTTGATAGAGAAGAGCTAGAAGCATGCGGAAGATACCAATGTGTTTGTCTCATCGATACGCATCGATTCATATGCAATATGACTCAACATGACCTACTGAGGTCACCACGTGACCTTGACTTGAGGTCAAATTTTGAGATTGACCTTTCGAGGTCATCATGTATATGCTTCGATTTTCCTTGACGAGAGAAACACGATGGTGTCAAAATAAATGTTCTACCTTCAATACATAAGAAGTTCTTCGTGAACAACTTTTCCCAAGAAAACAGCCATTTTGACCTTTGATGACCTCTGAAGCCTAAGCTATTGATCTGAGTTCAAATCTGATGACACGCCGACGAAAGAGCGTTACAAGAGCTTTCTACTGCTTTCTTTTGTTTTCTTCCTAGCTAATATAGTTCCCGAGATAATGGCGAAAATTCCCAAAAATGTCAATATTTTCGAAATTTTGACCTTCGATGACCTCTGGTGACCTCAATATTGACCTGACCGAAAAAATGAAGTAGTTTCGAAATGATTTTTGACGAGCTTTCAAATGCCGTTTACCGCTTGTCGCTACGTGGCCCAGGAGCCGAGTTAGAGGGGGTGGGGGTGTTCAAACATCCCCCAGCAGGGCGTGAAAATCAGGAGGCCCAGCGGGGCGCTGGTTAACCCGCGCTCCACTGGGGTCTCCAGCCGAACGCGACCCGCTGGGGGTAAATTTTAGCCCTCCCCTCGTATCTCCCGAACCAAAGGTCGCAGCGGGACGCGCGAGGCGGCAAACGAAAGCTCTCGATAAGCTGACCCTAAACCACACTTATATTTTTTTCTTAACAAGTTCAAATGTCAGGTCAAGGTCAGGTCAAATGTCAAAACCACCCGTTTTCGATTTATTGGCTAGAGACCAGACTATCAACAGCAGCGAGCCCAAACTCAAACAAAATTCTTCCAGGTATTGGAGGAAGGCACTGCTGGGGTATAAGTATTATACTAAGTACAGGTCAAGGTCAAGGTTAGGTCACAAAAGGTCACTATGAGCAAAAGTTACATAAAAGTCGTGTGACACATGTTTTATGGGTTGTTTCAGACGTAGAATTCGATGGTAACGGAACGGTCATTTTACCATCTGACCCTATTTTAAGTAAAGGTCAGGCCAAGGTCAGAACAAAAAATATCAAATTTTGAAATTCATAATTTATAATAAAAAACACACGATTATGAACCAGTTTTGTACAAGGAATCCAATGTTGTTGGTTGTTTTACGTAAGTGGTCTAGAAAAGCCAAAAAACGCATTTGATAAAAATGATGTCATCCTATTGTACACTTATTTGAGCCATTTAGGGGCCAAAAATGAAGATATTGATTCTAAATTTAGTATAACGATTTTTCATGTGTAATTTTATGAAAAGTATTCCGTTTTTAAACTTGAAAATTATGGTTATTGTGGCATTTAAAAAAAAATAAGTTTTTTTCAATTTTGGAGATAAAAAGTATTGTTGTAATCCGAGATAGCCATTTTGTAGGGTATGTCATTTTCGTCCTTTTGACGGATTATTTTTGCATTTTGCTTCAAAACTCTATGGTTTATGAGCGATCAAACACGTTAAACTCAATTTACAAAAAAAATTAAACCCGATTAAAACAAATATAGAAAGTTAAATTGATGAGGTAATTTATGTTTCACGTCGATATCTAACATTGTTTTGAAGTTATTGCGAAAATCCGGGAGGGGCGGGGGTAAAATTTACCCCCCCCCACCGAAGCGCAGGTTAAAGGACGCTTCCCTGAACTCTATTTTTGTTGGAGTGGGCGATTCGGTCCCCCGCAGTTTTTTCGTGTACACTTTATTTGATAATCAACATAGGATCGCCGAACTTTGTGACTTTTCCTATCATTTCATTGCACATCTAATGGTGTGTTTTTACCAAAATAGTTGAAGCAGGGGTGGGTCCAGGACCGTTTTTTGGGGGGCATATTCGGGCGTTTTTTTTATCCAAAATCCTTGTGTGTTTAATCACTTGTGTAGATTTGGATTTGTTAGGAAAATGTAAGAAAAAATAGATACTATTAGATAATTATACGCTCTTTCAGATGACTATGTCGAATTTTCGAAAACTTTAATTTTTTAACTAACTTTTTTCTTCAAAATCGTATAACATTTTATTTTTTTCAAAGTTTCTATAAAACCGGATTTTATGTCAGACAGGACATGATAGAGAATGTGTGTAATAAATTCGAAGTCGATATCTTAATATGTAATGACCTGTGGCTAGATGAAATGCGTGACCTAACATTATAAGTAAACGGTGAGAAAATCTACTACTTCCTTATACGCATCGGAGCAGTCCAAATATTTCAGTATCATGTCATATTAGGCCCTTTTGGATTACCCAGTTGCAATTTGTGGTCGGTGATCTTCTGAAAGGTCAGTTAAAATCATCCGAGGCCACGAACACTTTTTTGTAAATAATTGATCACAGGATAAAGGTAGAGACTCGGAAATGGTGCCAAAATATTTGTTTAGTCGAGACGCGTCTTCTGATATGTAACTTGACCTACTTAGGTGAAATTGACCTTGACCTTGACCCTGACCTGAGGTCAAATATTTGATTGACCTAAACAGTGTAAATTTGTATGCTTCGAACCGTCTTGACAAGACAAACACGATGGTGTCAAAATAAATGTCCTATCACTGATAAGAAGTTATTTACGAATAAAGTTTTGCTAAACACAGTTTTAAATGTGATGACCTCTGGCGCCTTAACTTTTAACCTGAGATAAAATATAATGACACACTTAAGAAAGAGCGTGTTAAGGGTTTCGAATGCCGTTTGCGGATTCCTCATAGCTATCATGTTTTTTTGTATATAATACCAAGTCCTAATTCCGCAATTTTGACCTCATTTGACCTCATTTGACCGTGTAGATATTGACCTGGGGTCACGAATTTACGAAACAGAGTTCTCTTATTCTTTCTTTTTTCCCTAAGTTTCGTCTTTTATCTCCTATGGGAGCCGAGATCCGAGGGGGGGGGGGCGAATGATCCCCCCTGACCGTTTTGTATATTTCCCATGCCTACAGTAATAGGGTTAAACATTCCTGCCAACCAGGCTTACCATCTTCGCCAGTAATACCGGTGACTATGATGCGTGCGTAAATACCTATTTACATTATTGACATGTCATCTATATCTGACATTTATGATTAAGCTTATTGCATCTATCTAATTTATGCAGCACATTATGCCGTCAATAATATTGTCGATTGTTTGGTTCACATTGTCTGAAGTTCACGGGTTCACAGGCGTGCATCAGATCCGCATTGCCGATTAGCCTTTATGACGCACGACCGAGGCCATTTATACTACAGTGACCATTCGTTCTGGCAGCCTTTATTTTCGGAAAAAAGACGATAGTTGCAATGTGATCATGGGTCCATTTCTATATTTTTGTTATTTTTATATATTTTTTACCTTTAAGAACTGTTTGGGGATAGTTTTCTATGAAATCGAAATTTTCAATTAAACCCCTCCCTGTTTTTTATGCTATTTTAGTCCGGGGTAGAGGGATTCGCTCCCCACCAAGATTTCCTCCCCCATAAATGCTACATAAACGAAATTTTGAGGGTAGGGAGGGTCTATGTTTATGAGGAACTATCTTTTGTAAAATGCGCATGATCTTGGGTTAGTATCTTCAAGGTCAAATGATGTCAAACAAGGTCAAATTTTCCCCATTAGGACTTCTTTTCAGAAAACCCGGATCATCTCGGAAACCATGGCACAGTGGGCCAGTGGCGGCTCAAAATCGCTTTTCATCGGGGCATTGACGTTACCGGGCAGAATGACGGCTGCGGGGGAAACTCGATGCGTAGATTACGATTCTGATACTCCTTTTCCCTTTAAGCTTCAATATCACCGGATTTCCTGTGTAACTGGAGATTTTCAGTGTTCATTCGATTGTGTAAAATAAAGGAGTTGACAACGTCTACATTCTATAATGGACCTCATTCGCGAGGCTCGCCTGATATCACATTCATCTTGAGCATCATATCTTGTATCGAAATGTGGTATTTTTTAAATTTGATGTGTTATTGCCGTAAAAAGATTATGCTTTTGTGTGACTATTTTCCTGCCCCTTGAGATAAGTTTTGGTGGGTGACGTTACGGGAAGGTTGGCACGCAGAGTTCATGCCAAAGGTTTGAGAATTTACATTATGTATGTCACGTTTCGTTTAAAATTAATGAAAATTAGGCGGTTTCTGACATTCAGGTACTCAGCATATAAAATGGCTGGGTCAAACAATGTGTAATATAATTGGAAATAATGGCCAAAATGTAAATAGTACCGTGCAATACACTGTTTCTCCTACCAACGTGCATATCGACCCAGGGCAATCGCCGGCGTCCCAGCCAGGTACTTCTGGAGATTAGAAGTGTGAAAACCACTTCTTACCTTTTTATAGTGGTCCTAATTTCAACAGAAGGCTTCAGTAACCGCTGCTGCTTTGCAATTCACGACAATGTTCCCCAACTGTCATATCTTGATTTTGGCTTGGAAGTGGACGATTTTTTTAAGACGTCAAAATACAATCTTCAATGTGTTTTAAGCTTCGCTACACACCTAACATCATCATTTTATCCCTTATAACTATTACTCGGCTGTAAACACCCTGGTAATACAGCTACTGTCCGCATATTACATAAAGGCATGCCTCCATTTTCCTTACCTCAATGGCTGATTACTATGACTATAGCAGCGCTTTATTCTTAAGCCTTTTCAGTTTAGTCTTTCTTTTTCAACATTGGCACCCATTGATCTTCTATTAAACGTCGTACCACCTAAAATTATGCCCCGAAATTCACATAACTTAAATGAAAATGTGTCAGTCCAGTGCCCTTTCGTGTTAATTAGCGACTCATCGAATGGTGCCCAACCTTCTAACGGGTGGGCAGTATAATAGATGGAGACAGAACTTGTTTCGTGCTAGCGCAAGCAGTTTGCATTATAGAGAGACAACCATTGGTATCAAGTAACTATGCTTTAATGTGCACACATCACATTGGGTGAATCCGATATTTGACCCCTAAATTAGCCTCCATCCGCACGCACGCTGAGGCCCACTCCTCAAAGTTTCGCGGCACATTTGGCCTAGTTCCCGGATCACAAGATTGATCCTCAGCTTCAACTAATTATTGGTCTCCCGACACCCTACATCCTCCAAACATCTGTGGTTTGATCTGCCCCCATTGGATCTCCATGGGGCGCAGGTGGGAATACAGTGAGGATTCATAGCACGTGCCACCCCAGGTTCTTTGGCCTATACCGGAAGTTAGAACCTGTTTGCTGGCAATATGGGTCCTGACGAGGCCCGACACGACGATCAAATTCCGCTTCAAGTATTTCTATTCGATAAACGGGACTTTTTCCTTCCAAGAGTACTATTTTTGGTAGAGCCACCCACCCAGACTACTCATGCACGGCATGATCACTGGCCGCATCAACCCTGTGGATCGCACGGGTCAGTTGTCATCGGCCAT
>JARFNZ010134757.1:0-10949 GCA_031763405.1 Balanus nubilus
GGTTGGCGATCGGTTACGCAGTTTTCGAGATCGGGGGATATCCGCCCCCCCCCCCCCGTTCGTTCTAATTTGGCCCAGACCCCCGTCGGTGCGAGGGTTAAACGAAAAGCAAAACGAGCGATGTAAACAAAGCCGAGTGTCAACATCCAACCACAATGTCTATAGCCGTGACATCAGTCCCCGTTCGAGAAGGCTGGCACAGGGAAAGTGAGAGTGAGAGAAAGTGAAGTTAGTCGGCGGCCGAGGGCCAAGGTGACGGAGACTGCGGGGAGCAGGGGGTCCCAGCCGGTACAGAGAAGACGGGAGATGGTCACGGACACTGACAAGGTCAGAGGATGCCAGACTTGTTGTTGGTTATGTATGTGAATTCTGATCAACCTGTACCGGTCATGATTAACAGTACGGTGAGCTGTAGTCCTAAGCGTAGGGTAAGATGCAAGTTAGTAAATAAACAAAGTAGGCTATATGCGATTTCCATCGCGGTTGCATAAGTAACGGTTTCTGCTATATAGGTACCTGTCCTCTCAGGAACAGTGAATAATACCATGGAAAAATGACTGCAACACGGACGAACAGTCATGATTGAGACAAAAAGGGAAACAGCTGAAACAAATATGAAACAAATTTTATAAAGCATTGGCAGCTGGCACGTGTAAAAAAACACGAGACACACGGTGAAAGACAATTACGAACTACGCCTGAGGTAAGCATAAGTGAAACCAAGACTACAAGCTGATTCAATTCAAAATGTTCATTCCCTACACGAGTCGAATCGGAGTCAAACAGAAATCAGAATGAAGACTCAGCGACAAAAGGCAGACAGAGACAGCGGCAGACAGGATCAGCCAGTGACGTCGTCCTCGTCCGCGGCCCGCCACGGCTGCAGTTACAGAGACAATCAATACAGCCCTGAGCCTTCATTACTCGCCTGGGGAGGAGGCCGCGTCTAGTGCCGACTCCGGTTCGCCCGGCCCCGGTGGCGTGCAGACCGTCCGTCTCCCCGCCGGAGTGAACCAGCCTCCATCCATCCCCCTTCGGAGCGTCAACAGGTGCACCGGGTCGCGTCGCCGGGCCGCCCCACAACACGTGCTCTCGGCCCGTCGGTGACCTGGATAGGTCGCTCAGACGGACCGGCGCGCCTCTCCGAGCCTCTGATTCTTTCCACCCCGCGCCAGCGGCCACTCAGACTGACAGTCAGCACTGTGTCTGGATCAGCTCGCAAGGTCGTGGGAGGGTCCACTCATACTGACGTCAATTCTCGTGACCCCACACCCCTGCTCAAATTCTCGCTCATATTAACCAAGGGGGACTTCCCCGTGTTCTTATCCTGCTCCATGTCCCAGCTGACATTAAACAACCTGACACCAGACAGACGTCCAGAACTAGAGCTCATGGCTCACGAGGCGAGATCAAGACGGAGAGATCCTGTGAACCGGAGTAATCCTTTCTGCGCGGCGTCCGTTCGTGTTGGTCTATCGATCGCTACAAGGCAGAATGAACGAGTGATGGCTATTGATTGACAGCTGATGGGCCCATGAAGGACTGCTGATAACTGACGGTCGACGCCTCACGAAGGACCGCCGACCAAGGACGGCTGACGGCTGACAGCTGACGGACCGCCGACAAGGACAGCTGACGGCTGACAGCTGACGGACCGCCGACCGAGGACAGCTGACGGCTGACAGCAAACAGCTCCAGATGGCCGTCCTGCGGCTCTGTAGTCGCGCTGCTACCAGGAACCGTTGCCACGGCCCGACCAACGACGGGAAGGGCGGCATCAAAGATGCAGACCGTCGACAGCGCGTGGCTGTACGAGGGGGAGCGGAGCGGGACAGTTGGCGGATACCGAGCCGGCCACGGTACTCCGCGACCCGCGGCACATACAGACCGATGAAGATTTGCACATAAATCTGAATGAAACGAGCGCATTGATTTGTGGGCAATGATAACTAATAAATGCATTGAATACAAAAGCTCAAACTCGATGTTTTCAGACGGGTTCGAAAAAGTTTCGGTTCGTTATCTCCATGTGGACAACATTCGACGGCCATAATTCCTCTGTAGTGTAGCTGTAACAGTTCTAACCTTCTGTATTTGGGGCGAAAGCCCACGCTTATGATGTTTAATTACAATATCACTAAGACTTAAGAGTCAATCTCAGATGGGAATTTGAATTGAATAAAAACTAACATCTCACGAGGCAAAACCCTACCTAAATACAACATTCGCATATCTCCATGTCTTCTCCCTAAACTCAACCATACAGCATCACAGCAAGGCACAATCAAATAGGAGACACACGACTGACAAAATCTAACGCATATCGCCGAGAAACACCAGAGCAGAGAACATTTCACGCCCGCCCGCCGCCACCCATGGTCGTCACCCCCGAACAGCAGCAATCCCGCGTCGGCCCTCACGCAGGGCGGGCTCGATCTGGTAAAGGTCAGACCACACACACCACAGGACTGATTAGGGCCGGCCTGCGCCGATCAATCCCTATGGCGATGGCGATGAGGACCAGCGCTTTATGGCGCTGCAACGTTCGCGATACAGAAAGCCGACTGGATCAATTTGGTCCAATCAGGCTAAGGGTCATTCACAGCTGAAATACCCAGATGAGGCCGAGTTTAGACTGGTGGCAGCTGAGCTAAGGGTCACAGATGGCATGTCCAGGTTAGACAAGCTTGTGTGAAAGCTCAAGACGGGGGGGGGGGGGAGGGGGTAAGATCAGTCCATATTAGGTCAGACCAGACCGGACGGATCAGGTCAGGTAAGGCCAGTCCAGGCCAGTCCAAGCCGGGCCAGGCCAAGCCAGGCCAAGCCAAGCCAGGCCCAGCCAGGCCACGACACGCCAGCCCAGTCCAACCCAGGTCACGCCAAATCATAAGTGGTGAACGGACACCAAACACGGGTACTCACCGGCCACGGCCGTCTTGGACCTGGTGCCGAACACCATGCTGGTGCTGGTGGTGACGGCTGGTGGCGTTGGTGCAGGGGTGCGGCTGAGAGGGCGGGCTCAGCTGACGGCGCCCGGGGGGCCGCGGACAGCTGACGGTGCGGCCATGGTGCCCCGCCCGCCGTCCATCCGACGGCCGTACCTCCACCTGCAGAGACACGGAGAGCAGAGACGGTCAGATGCAGAGAGACACGAGGAGATAGGAGACAGGAGAGGAAGGAGACAGGAGAGGAAGGAGACAGGAGAGGAAGGAGACAGGAGAGGAAGGAGACAGGAGAGAAAGGAGACATGAAGGAGACAGGAGGCAGAAGACAGGAGGAAGGAGGCAGGAGGCCTGCTGACTGCCGGCCGCCCTCCACCTGAGTTATGGAGACACAGAAGAGACAATCAGACATACCGGGTTCAGGGGCGCCACAGCTGCAGGGCTATACGGCAGGCCAATCAGACACAGTAAGGCACATGAGACAGGAGTCAGCCACGCCTGCCGTACTGAGACACAGGAGACAACGTAGGTATGTCTATTTCTCAACAACTAACCTTCGGTTATAGACTAAAAACAAACAGAACATCAAAAGGCCTGCCTCTAATATTTCAGAACACCTACACATTAACATCTCCTACCACATAGTCCACGAAATGTCGCCGCCTAGGACAACTTCAGACGTCTGCCACTCTGGAATCCAGACCACTCCCCAGTCCCCTCTCCCTCCGCGTGCCACGATGAGTCAGAGTCAGGCGCCGAGTCGGAGTCGGACACCCACCGTCGCACGGCCGTGTCCCGTGTCGCCTGGGGGAGGTACTGATGGGTCGGACAGGAACAGGTGCCAGCTATGGGGAACTGCCCGCAGCTGCCGGGACGGGTTGGGGGAATGGCTACACCTGTGCTAGTGCGTCACAGTCGGTCGAGTGACGAACTCACCCGACGGACGTCGCTGTCGCCGTTGCTACGTGTGTGTATGCTATCACTGAACTGAGATTAGTGTAATCACATGGGTAGAACGGATTAATGTGGGAGATAGCATAGCATGTTAATGGGCCGTTGATGTTGATAGCAGGATTGATATAGCACGTCACTCAAACACCAATAGTGAATTGTATTGGGACAGGCCGATCCGACATAACCGGTGCTGGCTTGTTGTGATTATTAATCGTTAAAATAAATTGTACCGATGTCTCTATGGAGCCACTTATACGAATCACATTTAATAAACTATCGACTTAACTATTTTTAATGGAAATGATTTCATTTCTTTAATAGCATACATAGCGAAGAGTAAGGAACATTAGGACATTTTTGTAAGTTCAACTTTGAGGAGACATTGCTCCTAAAGTATGTATTAGCTTTGAGTGTTCACTGTACACGCGTATTATCAGCATGAACGTTAATGCATAGCGCAGGAAAATTGGGACACTGTCCCAATTCTACTGTGGTGATACGAAAAAGCAAAATATTACTTTTTCTGCTGATGTGCGCCATTTCACAACCAATATTAGTTTGCACCGCACTGGCATACGACCAATATTAGTTTGGAACTCCCGACTTACAAATAAAATAAAAAGTTTGGAGCAATTTAAGTGATCTACTAATGCCTGCTTGGATAATAATTAATTGCCCCTGTTAAACTGCGTACCAATTATCCACAATCTCCCCTATATAGCTTCACTAAGTGGTAAAACACTTTAACATATCAATTCGACCAAACAACGAGACAATGTTTAGAAAACGACACCTAAAGCACCCTTCGTCAACAGAACAAGTGAAAGGGAAAGCGAAAAATGAAGCTATGTCGCCAAAGTAACTAAACATTGGTAGGTATCTCTAAACACGAGGCCAGCTTAGCACACTAATTTGACTAAATTAACGTCAGTTTACTGGTCATAACTCTGTTCGCCAAGGTTACCCGGAGAACCAGATCGATGCTATCATTTGGACATTCATTTGTTATCGCAGCTCGTAATAAAGCTGATAGTCCAGCCATTGATAGCCACAATGTTGGCTTTAACAATGACCGGCATCACAAGAGTCAGGGTGAATTGTGGATAACAAAGACAGCCGTCACATTTCACGAAAGTGTTTGTTATTGAACGACAAACGTATGGATCATGGACAAAAAGAAAATGCGGCACCTGTGTGCCAAATGCCAATAGAGAACGATAAAGTAGCGGCTGAATAACTTGCACGACTCAGCTAACACCTCAGCTAACACCTCAGCTAACACGACTCAGCTAACACGACTCAGCTAACACCTAGCTAATCACCAATCAGGCAGCCAACGAAGCAGACAACGCACGGTCGACAAGGTGAATATCTCCGTAGCAAATTACCGTTATGGGATCAGCCACCTAAAGATTTTCTGTCTGTAAAAATACATATCTGGGGTCTAATTTATCTCCGTGTGCATCTGATTTGCAACCTCATTTGCCTATGCCAGGCCGGAGATGAATTTAGTGGCTGGTTCTCGCGATTCGAGCTAAATCTGAGATCAGAGGTGAACGCGACCGTTCAGTCACGATTCAGCACTAAATGAGAAAAGCAATTAGAGGGGGTATAAGGGGCAGATGCAGGGATGTGGAGTCGGAGTCGAAGCCGGAAATGGATCGGTCGGAGTCGGCATCTTTGGTCGGAGTCGGAGTCGCTAAAATCTCACAGACTTTCTGGGTCGGAGTCGACATCGACTTTTCGCGCAACTAGCGATTACTTTGGTCGGTGCAATATTCGCCGGCCTGGATATATTAACTTTACATCCTTTTGAAAGAAAATTAGTGGAAAACACAGCATAGACATAGTCTAGTCATACCACATAGATATGATAATATAGGTTTGATGTAATATATGGTGAAGTGTACTCATCTGTCGGTAAATTTGCGCGATAACGTCTGACTAAAAATAGAACTGTGTTTTTCACGATATCATGCTCGCTTCATCAATTAGTTTGAAATCATATCACGATCATCTTATTCAAACTTGTTAAAACTTTAACCTTGAGACACACAAAGGACCACATAAAGAGGGGGGAAGGTAAAGGTTACAGCGAAGACAACCCGGGCCAGCGACTAGTAGCGTTCGCCGCCCGATGCCCGTTTCGCGGGTTTTGTCGCCCACAGACGGGTGTAACTTAACTGTATGCCCGGGAAGCAAGCTGCGTCCGTGCTCCGGCCGCGTACAATTGTTTTATGCGCTGTTAGGAAGAAAGCAAAAAACGTGACACAGCGGATACTGTTCTCTAGCATTCAGTTGGATGCGGAGAAGGCCGGAGTCGGAGTGGATGCGGAGCCGGAGTCGGAGTTAGAGTCGATTTTTTTAGGTCGGAGCCGGAGTTGAAGCCAATGTAAATTTGCCGACTCCGCAACCCTCGGTATGTATAGGCGACCCCGGTCAGTTAGTTTAGAGAGGACCTTATTCCAGGTCTGACAAAATTAGAAGAAAAAGCATCGAATTTCCCTGCATTTCTCGAGGCCACCAAAATGTTGATTTAAATTGGGAACAATGAAAACAAATGGAAGCGTTCGCGGCCACCAATAGTTGATGTAAACACACTCCAAATGAACTTGTTAGACTTTTTTACATCAGGACATGTGTGAATTGTAGCCCATTTCCTTTGTTTATGAACAAAATGGCCCGGTGTTCCCTCCCCCCCCCCCCTCACCCTCCCTCAGATCGACCCTGTCCACGACCTTTACCTTTCGCGGGTAACGCGAACCAGGTGTGGCCCAGACACTGCAGGTGTTCGGCACTCAGTAGTCGATATTCCAACTCAATATGTGAAGACGGGAGTCGAGACGGGTGTGATTGTGACCGATTCGGGCGGACTACCATATTTATGGCAGACAAGTTCAAGAACAAACCAGTAATTTATCCTTAATACTTCTTGTATCTGTGCCCAGCCGCGCCCTCGGACGCTTTAAAGCTGTTTTAGCATTTTGTTTTTGTATTTCATACATTCACAGGCTCAACGATATTATTGAGCTAGTGTCGTTTACGGTCTACTTATATTTTTCCACATGAGTATAATAATGGATATGCGTGTCTCAGAATGGCGTATAGGGTAGGTATTATCACAATGGGGAGAATAACAAGTAGAGACAACGCAATGTTGATTTTTCTTCTGAAAACCAATTACGCTGTGGAATAACGAGCTGCAGATTTGAGCCTTCCTCGTTCTGATAGGTACCTTTAAATTTTGTTCTTATTTTCTCCACTTAGCAAAGGGTGCACCCACGGCGGTGGCTGGGCCGGTCGTGCCGACATCAGCCGTCTTCCCCGGGCTATGTGCCTCGGGCTATGTGTCCCGGCCCGTGTTAGCATGCCGTGACCCCGTGATTAATGAGGGCACGGAAGGCAGCTCGGGCCTCGGTCGCGATGATCACCTGATTTACGCCGTTCACGATGATTTGACGAGCCTTCTCGGCGAGCTCCGGGGGGAGGCGTACGCTGGCTGGACGGGGGTCACACTCGGCAGTCTGGGGTGACGTCATCAGGGAAACTAACAAGGCACAGGAACGGAACTAGTGGGACATCGCGGAAAAACATTGCCTCTCCTGTTGTAAGTGCAAAGGGAACGACGTAAAAGTCAAACAGTCCGACCTATTGCCCATATGATCACAAAAGGCGATGATATGTGTCTTCCACATGCGACCTGACGCGGAATCAAATTTTATGCCTAAGTTTCAGTAACAAAATCATACAATTTGCGCATATTCCATGCGCAGAGCTATGCACATATTCCATGCGCAGAGTTATGCGCATATTAATTTGCGCATAGCTCTGAGTTTATCATCATCGATCATTTTCGATTGGACTTGGGTACAAAAGGTTCAAAGGCGTACATCAAAGCGATTGCATAAATAATGCTATAAAACAATGATAGCACTCGTAGTGCATAACGTAAGGGTAGATAACGTAGCAAAAATAAAAACCTTCTGCGACGACCACATGTCGAGGCCTTAACAGGTCAGTTGTCCTCATCACGGCAACGAAGATAGACGAGTCTCACTTTAGGCCCGCCGAGGGTGGCACCACCAAATCCCTGCTGATATGGGACATGTGTGGCCCATGTCGACGGCGGAGGGAATCTCTCATCCGAATCCCGGATTCGGTCTGAGGCCAATGTCAACACACAGGAGATGGCGAGCGCGAACTTCCTGTTCGCGGCACACGGCGCCCTTTCGAAGACGAGCCGACGATGGACGTCCAACAGCCCACGGGTCTCAGCGTAAACAGGGCCACGGTGCTAAAGTTAAGGAAAACACTTAACACGGACGTCTGTTTACAACGCTGAAAGCCTAATGCGCCGTCAAAATATAAAGGCAAGGAGGTTAAAGATGTGTCCCCATTCGCAACACAACGTAACGGAGGTGCACGAAACAAAACACTGAAGTGTGTTGGCGTTCTCCTAACAACCAACTAAATCAGATACTAAATAATTCACCCTCGGAATAGTATCGACACTGCCGTAACGCCGACAGATAGAGCTGAAATCCTCCACTCCACAAAGCGTCGATCCCTGATCCCCAGTTTACCGGTTCAGGAGACCTGATTCCGATAGAGTACGGTGATTACACCGCCCGGACAGAATTTGCAACAAAACCAGACGGTGTCACAAATAGTCTCCTCTCCTGGCACCCGGTTATCCTCGAAAGACCAGCCTTCTATTCGCCAAGTGATGCCCCGAGAACCCGTCACAATGTCACGGTCTAGCACCAAGGTCTCCAGCCAGCGTGTCATGAATAGCTTTCGTCGTCAAAAAAAAGGTTAGCCCCAGCTCAGTATAGTTTTATCATTGGACCTTTTCCGGCCTCTGACCTCGTCTGATCCCGGGACCTCCCCAGTCTGACCTCGTCTGATCCCGAGACTAACCGTCTGATCTCGTCTGACCCAAGGTTCCCCCCGTCCGACCCCGGGACTCATCTCTGACTCCGTCTGATCCCGAGGTTTCCCCGTCTGACCCCAGGGACTCTCCGTCCGACCCCATCTGACAGCGGGGTTTCCCCGTCTGACCCCAGAGACTCTCCGTCCGACCCCATCTGACCGCGGGGTTTCCCCGTCTGATCCCAGGGACCCTCCGTCTGACCCCATCTGACCGCGGGGTTTCCCCGTCTGCCGGCGTGGTGCGCCCCTCACCTGCGGCCGGCTCGGCTCCGTCTGTTGGTGTCGGTTCCTAGTTGCTCCGCGGCCACCCAAACCCGGCCCACACATCGATCCTTTCCGGCGCGCACGGCACCGACCGCCGGCCCGCGGTCCACTCCACTCCACTCCGCGGCCACCGCTGTGCCACTGG
The DNA here is from genome assembly GCA_031763405.1 of Balanus nubilus. Lineage (NCBI taxonomy): Eukaryota > Metazoa > Arthropoda > Thecostraca > Balanomorpha > Balanidae > Balanus > Balanus nubilus. The sequence goes on from JARFNZ010134757.1 coordinate 9,238, forward strand.
CCGATACAACGTAACAACCAGCGGGGTACAGTGTAACAGACAGCAGTATGTCGTCCACTTCTGTGCGGCTATCTAATACCGTGCTATAACCAGCAGGTAATACCGTGCTAATACCGTGCTAAGACGGCTAATACCGTGCTATAACCAGCAGGTTACCGTGTAACCACTAGCAGTCGGTTGTGACAACCAGCAGTCTGCTGTGATAACCAGCAGTCGGTTGTGACAACCAGCAGTCTGCTGTGATAACCAGCAGTCGGTTGTGACAACCGGCAGTCTGCTGTGATAACCAGCAGTCGGCTGTGACAACCAGCAGTCTGCTGTGATAACCAGCAGTCGGTTGTGACAACCAGCAGTCTGTTGTGACAACCAACAGTCTGCTGTGACAACCAGCAGTCTGTTGTGACAATCAGCAGTCTGTTGTGAGTCGTGACAACCAGCAGTCTGCTGAAACAACCAGCAGTACGTTGAGTAACAACCAGTTGTCCACTGCATAGCACACATAAGTCCGTTTTGATAACCAGCAGTCTGGCGGGTGTTGTTTGACAACCGGCAGTGTGTCGTCCAACAATGTGTGGCGTCCAACAACCGCCAGTTTGATATCTAAAACAACACATTGCTTGTCTTGCTTGTCATTGAGTCTATTGATGCTATCGTGAGACAGATTCGCCAATTTCCACTTCGTACCGAAATTTCTGTCAGCGTATATCTTGTTAGATATACGCATCAGGTGACGTGTCAACTTGTTTTCTAGAGTGGATGAAAACAAACTTCTTGCATGATCTGGATTTCGATCTATGATGTGGCTTTGAGTGTGTAGAATACCAGGGTAAAGTTCATTTTTGTCTGTAGCGCAAAAATGACTAGCGCATTTAGATTCGAAAATTAACGTGCATGTCGCTCCTCGCAATCCATAAATGCTCCATGGCTATATAGCTATATGGAGAGATCCGCCGATAGTTCCCAAACAAATCAAGCTAGAGTGACGGAACAAACACCAATGTGTTGCCCATCAGCGGAGCTTTCAAATAAAACCAAAAAGTGATATCTAGGGTAATTGGTTGACCTAGGAGAGGTCTTAAGTCACTCTTCACGTTCAAAGCGATAGTTTTCAGCAATTACCAAAAGTTCTGGACAAACGAACATTGATACATGGAAATAAAATGCATGTTAGGGTGTTCTTAACCTTTTAAAAATCCAACTGCATGTCATCTACCATATCGAGGCTGTTTACCCGTATGGGTAAACATTTCGAAATGTGGGGCGGTCGGGGGCAGTTAAACTTTGATTTTACCTGAGGACAATTTCCCGTATAACAAAATACGGGGTGTTTACATAGAAAAGTTAGAAACTATTCGCCTCAAGTACATAGAAAAAGGACTTAACTACCAGTTCAGCGAATATTTTCTATTTGATAACATTCTAACAATTTCATTTAATCTCCTTTCTCACTCCCTCACCTTATAAGATTTATCCAGGCGCCGTTCGAATGTGGCACCATGTTCATCCCCAGATGCTCGAGCCCGGTGGTAAGCATGTCGCGTTGACTCGAGAAATTCCGCCGAGTCCAGACAACTGACAAAGGAGTTGATGACCTACTTTAGCTTTGTTTCCTGCCTTGCCTTTTACGACTTATGTAAGGGATACCTTAACCCGCGCCGTGCCGGTGCTTTTCGCCAACCGCTTCGTGCCGGGGGGGGGGGGGGGGGTTTAAC
>JARFNZ010134768.1:0-10948 GCA_031763405.1 Balanus nubilus
GTCTCTACAGCCAGTAATCCGGAAACATGTGGTTTTGACCTTTGACCTGACCTTGACCTTTGACCTTTACCTTTAAATAAAAAATTTAGGCACGCTTTAGAATCTTCTCATTGAGAGCTTTCGAACGCCGCCTCGCGCGTCCTGCTACGATTATTGGTTCGGGAGTTAGACTGGGGGCAGAATCTGCCCCCCCCCCCCCCAGCGGGGCGCGTTCGGCTAAATACCCCAGCGGGTTAACATTGTCTGCACGAGACAATAAAAAAAAAACGTAGTTCGGACCATGCACCTTCTTAAAAATATTGCTCGCAGATGAGCTGGAAATATCACAAATAAACGACCACGGATGAGGAGCAGTTCGCTGTGAGCTTATAGCTGGAGCTGCCATTATATATTGGCATTTTACAGGTTGCCATGGCAGGGACAGCTGCTGCCGGTACCGGTACTGCCGGTGTCTGTCCTGACAGGGACAGCGGCTGCCGGTGCCGGTACTGCCGGTGTCTGTCCTGACAGGGGCAGCAGCTGCCGGTGCCGGTACTGCCGGTGTCTGCCATGACAGGGGCAGCAGCTGCCGGTGCCGGTACTGCTGGTGTCTGTCCTGACAGGGGCAGCAGCTGCCGGTGCCGGTACTGCCTGTGGCTATCCTGACAGTGGCAGCAGCTGCCGATGCCGGTACTGCCGTTGTCTATCCTGACAGGGGCAGCAGCTGCCGATGCCGGTGTCTGTCCTGTCAGGGGCAGCAACTGCCGGTGCCGGTGTCTGTCCTGAAAGGGACAGCAGCTGCCGGTACCGGTGTCTGTCCTGACAGGGGCAACAACTGCCGGTGCCGGTACTGCCGGTGTCTGCCATGACAGGGGCAGCAGCTGCCGATGCCGGTACTGCCGTTGTCTGTCCTGACAGGGACAGCAGCTGCCGATGCCGGTACTGCCGGTGTCTGCCATGACAGGGGCAGCAGCTGCCGGTGCTGGTACTGCCGGTGTCTGTCCTGACAGGGGCAGCAGCTGTCGATGCCGGTGTCTGCCATGACAGGGATAGCAGCTGCCTTTAGGCCTAGTCCCTATTGGTATTTCAGATCAGCGTCAGTGGATCAGCGGAGCCATGTTTGAGTTTGGGCTTCGCTCCGGTCCCACCAGCTCATTATGCGCGGATTATCGCACTAAGCGGCGACTTTTTCGAGGACCAGGGGGCTCGGTACGGCCGACCTCAAGCCGGCCACAAAATGGCCGTCCGAAGGCCAGCAACAAAGAGAAACGGTGACGGCTCCCAGGCTGTCAGTGTCGACCGTACTGCGTGGGAACTCACGTCTGTGGGGATAGGGAGGTGTCGCTGGGTCCTGAACTCCCATGTGGGGGATGGGGAGGCATCGGGTCCCGAAATATCGCCTGGGGGACGGGGGAGTGCCATCGGATCTGATGAAATAATCGAGTTTGAGCCGATTTTTTCGAGTGGTATGGCGTTTACGGCCTTGGTCAATTGGGAGCTCATTTTGTAATGTGATCACTGTGGAAAAGCGTCTCCTCTTTCAATTTTTATTTTTATGCTATCTCGATTAATTTATACATAGATAACATAAATACATAAATAATGTGTTTATGTTATCTATGATTTATAACATTGACACAATAGCATCATCCTGTTGCAAAAATAAAAAGACCTTTAGTTTTTTTCTAGCGGATATTTGCTGTCGTTAAACATCCATGTATAGAGTGTCACATTTGTCTGTGCGCGTGTTGATTGTAGTCGATATGCGCCCACCAATCGATCCGGCACAATACATAGACGACGGCCTCCCTTACGGCATCGATCTAAAACATCCACAATCTGACTGGCAACAGATGTCTGGGGACGCGCACAATTCTTCCGCTACACGCACTCGGTTGCCAGATTTCACGTGACTAAGTGAGTTACCCAGTGAATGTGCCCAGATGGGGTTTTGATATGGTTAGGACGCGGTGCCCCTCCGAAAACAATGCTAATTCACTTTGTCGATCGGGAAATTGCATTACGAGGGTCAAGTAGGGACGTGAGGAGTTTTGTTTTCCAACCGGAAAAGAGAGAGAGGAAGAGAAAGAGAGATGATGAGTGAGAAAGAGAGAGGGAGAGGAAGAGAAGGAGGGGAATACAAATGTCATGTTTCGCAGTGAACGGTGTGGAATAAGTATGTATTCTTGAAATGTACTCTTTGGTTTTCTACTAAACTGAGAGTTAATTGAATTCCTAATAAATACATTTTCAGGCATGTAGCCAAGGGGGGCAACGGGGACAGTTCCCTCCCCCCCTGGAGCCCAGCCGGGCCCCTAAGCGTCGGACCCCACTCTCATCAGCAAATCAGTTTACCTGGTTGGACCAGTTTTGTTTTTGCTCTTTCATATTGGCCCTCTATTGCTGACCTTGCACACTGACCTGCAGGGGAGACGGAGGGTTCACCTGTCCTGTCCTGTCCTGTCCTGTCCTGTCCTGTCCTGTCCTGACCGGCCACATGTCGCTGCATAGCAGATGGTCACCACTGTCCTGTCCTGTCCTGTCCTGTCCTGCCCGGCCACATGTCGCTGCAGAGGAGTTGATCACCACTGTCCTGTCCTGTCCTGTCCTGCCCGGCCTCGTGTCACTGCAGATGAGTGGGTCACCGCTGCCCGCTACCCCCAGCCCGCTGAAGTGGAGGGCGCGTCGGCTCTCGTGTCCACTTCTGCGCGCTGTTGGAGGCGCCGCTGAAGGGCCCTCGTCAAACAGAACAGTTACTTTCCGCCCGCCCCGGGGCCGGGCTCTAAGAGGATTCCCTGCAGTGGGTTTGCAGCTGTGTGATACAGTCACTTAGGCCGGAACACAAACTTGCATAGCTATTAGGCGAGTGTTATCTTGGTGTAATGCGTTAGCGATGTTGTCATGAACAGAAAATAATTGAACATGTGGTTCATGTTCATAAACAGCAATGTAGTCCAGTATTGCATGTGTGGTGACTTTCTTGGTAAATATTACATTGTCCTATAAATTTATTTTATCGAAAGGGTATTTTTTTGGCCACTGAATCTGTCAACAACATTCTTCAGAATCTGTCAACAACATTCTTCAATTAGTGAGTTTGTTGCTAGTCACAGGGACATCCCCACCTTTTCAAAATTGTATATGTGATGGAGCCAGTTTCTTCTGTTTTACCAGTTTAGATGTTTGTTTTTTATTTTGTCTGCAATTGTTTACAATCTTCATTTGAAGATTGTTTGTCTTCAAAAACAAAGCATTGCTAAAAATGATGCCGTCCGGACTTAAGTATGTAAATTCAGACATTGTACGGTAAAGGGCAATTTTAACTTGTCCCGAGTCAGACCGGTAGTTTATTTGCTAAGCTCAGTTGGAGGTAAACACTTCAATAAAATAACGGTAGACAAATATGGTTTGAATGGCACTGTCAACCAGGTTTGGCGGGATAAGGATTCACACGTTAGTTAATGTTATAATTCAGACCGTTATTGTCCGAGGTTGAGGAAGGTTTGACAGTGCCTGCTGACTAGCCAGTTATACTGAAGAAATGAAAACAAGGCGCAGTAACCATAACACAGTCTTTCCATTTTCCATCTTACAGCCATTCATCACTACTCATTTTAAGAATGTTGCTACGAAACAACAAATCTTCAAATAAAGATTTCAAACGATTGCAGGTGAACTTTTGCAAACGGGCACTGGACCGTTGATACAAGAGAAACTGACTCATTCATAAATCAGCTTTATGTTTTGGTTGCGAATGTACCTTTAACGCTATTACTAGGGGGGGGGGGGTGGTAATCGACATCCGCCAGGGAGCTTTTTCGTGTACACTACAGATACTATTAAATCTATGATCGCTAAACATCGTGACTTTTCGTAGCATTTCGTTGCGCACCGATATGCCTTTACCGAAAATTTGTTGCATCAGAGGCGGGTCCAGGACTGTTATTGGGGAAATGTTCAGACGTTTTTTCACCCGAAACTTCTGAATGGCTAAGCATTCGTGGGGAGTCTGTTCTTTGAGCATAATGTAAGAACAAATAGGTATTTTATGGAATAGTTGTTTGCATTAAAAGGACAATTATATGTTCTTTCAGATTGTTATCTCAATATGCCAAATTTTAATGTTCAGTTACTGAAATTTAGAGAAGTCAGAACTTTTTCTTGATTTTTGTTTACCATTTTGGAAAATTAAAGAAAACGGAATGTGGAGATGAAATGCAAGTGAATATACGTAGACAATTTAAAACCGATATCTTAATATTTAATGGCCTGTGGTCAGATCAAGTGCGTGACCTTCCATAATAAGCAAATGGTTATTTTTTCCTAATACGCATCATATCAATTAAGTTCTTTCAATATAATTTCACCTTAGCCCCTTTTTGATGACCTAGGTGCAATTCGTGGTCAGTGGCCTCTTGAAAAGTTATGTAATGTCCTCCGAGGTCACGAATACTTTTTATCAGGATCTCTTGACAGGATGATGGTAGAGACTTGCAAGCGGTACCAAAATCCGTGTATCGTCAAGAGTGAGACGCGTCCTTGACCTTGACCTGAAATACAAAATGGGATTATCCTAACCAGGTTAATGTTGGTATGCTTCGAACCGCCTTGACGATAAAAAAAACACGATGGTGCCAAAATTATTGTCATGTCTTTCGTAGATAAAGTTATTCACGAAAAAGTTTCGCCGAAAACAGCTTTTTGACATTTTATGACCTTTTGAGCCTAAGCCATTGACATGATGTAAAATCTGATGGAACCTTTTCGAAAGTACGTTTCAAGGGCTTTCTAGTTTTTTGTTTCGCCTCGCTACCATAGTTTCCGAAATAACCCAAGGGTACTGGAGAAAGTAGGGGAAGTGGGGTAAAACGGACTACGGAGGCAATGCAAACCACCCACCCTCCTGATTTTATGTGTGGTGCTATCCGCGTGCAAATATTATCACTGATAGTGCATCATGTTGACGCATTTCTGGCCGCGTTGGCGCGGCTATCGTAGTGCGTGTTTCCGCTGCAGAACATAAAATATGGTATTTTCTATTTCTCTTCTAATTTAGTTCGATTTCTCTTCTTCTCTTCTATCTAATTTAATTTAGGGAACCTCGACATTACTACGAGGTTTGTGTATAAATATGAATAAATATCAGTGCTTCCGAAGTGCCATTGTATGTGTGTAAATGCGTCGGTAACAAATCAACGTTATTTTCGCCGCGTTGTCTGAAATTCTTGTCCAATTGTTGAATTTTGAAAATGGGGTAAAGCGGACCAGGGGTAGTCTGCTTTACCCGGTACTTGTTCACTTTGCCCCAACATTTCGTTGGTATTTTTTCGGTAAATGTGTATGACAATTTGAGCATTTTATTAATATAAACAATTATTTTTAATAATGTTTAAATAAACAACAAGGAAAAATGTCAATTAAATAAATGATGAAAATTGATCGATGAAAGGGAAAATACTAAATAAATAAATTAAGAAGAGAAGATAAAATAGTAATTAGTAGCAATTACAACAACAATGCGATGGGTAGAACAACGTGGTGAATTAGCATTGTGTTAATCAAATGGGGCGAAGAGAATCAGCAGTGGTCTACCTTGCCACGCATTTTTTTAAAGCCCGAAGCGTGTTTCGGTTTCTTCGATGTCGAATCACTCAGATATATTTTAGCCCTAGATAAAAATAATCCGAATGAAAATCAGAGCTGAAACATGAACCAACTCTCCAGGCACATTTGTTGGTAGATTCCGGTTGCCATTACATAAATATGGGACGTCATTCCGCTTTAGCTAGTCCGCTTTACCTCACTTTCCCCTACTAATATGACAAATTGGACGTCATTTGACCTTATTTGACCTTGAAGATGTTGACCTAAGGTCACAAAACTTTCACAAAACATAGTTCCCGTAATATCGTTATAGCTCTCATAGGAGCCAAGATCCGAGGGGGCCGAATTAGCCCCCCCCCCCTCCCCCCCAACCTTCGACCGCTCCGTGTCTTCTTCATGCCAACAGTGGTAGAAAAGTATAAAAAAGTATTGCCCGGAGTGGAAGTGTTGAAATGTTGTTTTTTAATATTCACAGCCCTTATGATAAAAACATGCAAGACGAATATAGAACACCTAATGAAAGAACCCAAAACTATTCACGTTGAGGCCAATTGTAACACAAATTTCCGCTCTTTTCTTATTTTGCCTCAATCGTACCTGGGAGGGGAGAACGCCGACCCGGTATTTTCCCGGTCCCGAAATAAAACAAAAGCTGACTTCCTGGCAGGGCTGCCGATTGATTTACCGGCCGTATGTCAACAGTGCGCCGCGTTTGTCGTCATTCGGAGTCGGCGGTGCGCCGTTTCTGTCGCGCCTTGCAGTTGAGTGCCTGGGGAGTAGTGCCCGCGCTGAAACAATGGTCGACAAACAGCGCCTCTCCTGCGCCAATGTTTGCCGCTGGCGCGCCCCTGTTTGCCGCCGATAATGATTTGTCGAATTGCGAGACTAACGCACCAGGCAGCTAGGCTAGTACAGGCAATTTGTAATTCACTTCTCTCTCCTTAGAAAGAGAAGTGAATTAAAAAGTTGTTGGTTCAAATTAACAGAGTAAGCAGTATGAAATGACATAATGATTTAAATTAATTTATTTGAAGCCTTATTGGAGGTGCATCTCAAACGGTTAACACTTCCCGACTGAACGTCTTGGTAACTGTGTGTTAATGACTGGAAAGGGGCAAGGAAATAGAAGAGTCTGGGGTCATTTGGCCGCTTCTTTGAAGACGATGTTTTTTTTTCAAATTACGGTCACATTTGATCACCTTCCCAATGCTACAAGGTGTCACATTCATTTGATTTTCCGGCATATTAAGCATGCCACGAAAGCGAAGTTGTTTTTAGTAGTAATTAAACATTTTTACAGATACGTCAAGCAGCTAAGCCCTGCTTGACTTGGCACGGGCGATGGTGTTACTTGACGGGGTTGCATGTAGTAGATAATCCGCACAGCGGGCGTGTCAACTTCAACGACGAAGGACGTAAACATATTGTGTGTGTGTGTGTGTGTTCATTACTGCAAAAGAACATTTGTACTCTTAAGCGTTCCGCGAGAAGCGTTTGCATTAGCAAGATGATTTATCATTTGGCTCTTGCCAGGGCACCACCTGACTGTTTTTCGTAAATAACTCGAGCAGATATGTCATAAATTTATTAGCATTTTTAGTTTCTATGGTTGTTGACTTCTTAACATACAATTAATTCAAAATATTGTGTGCCACAATACTACATGCACACCTGGCTACTCTATTCAAGCAGGGGACAAAAAAAGTACTGGCGAAATTAATTTTTAGCTTTTGAATGCCAATCGTTAAAGGGAAAGCAAGGGTGTTAAAAATGTGAGCTAATAGTATAGGCAAGTGTGGATATTATAGCTTGATATTTGTGATGTATTATATACTAATTTTACTTAATTCTGTTTTAAAATAAAGCTAGAATCTGTACATGCCTGTAAAATGTTATGGTTTGTCCAGCACTAAGTCCTAATTCCCTTCTCCAATCGCGATGTCGGATCCATAACTTTGGCGATTGCATCGTTAATGACAAAATATTTGTTTTCTTTTTTCAACATTTATTTATCTTTTTAATCTTTTAATAATCTTCCCAATCCTATTTCTAGATATTGAATATATATTTCAATATTACACACGCCAAAGTCGCTAGACGAGTACCAACTGGCAAAATGTTGGATAATTCTAAGACTTCTTAGACGGCTAAAAATGTGAGGTAGCTAATAAAATGTATAATAGTGCAATTATTTCACTTCCAAGCGATTGTGTGTGCTCGTATGTGAATTTTAATCTACGTGAATATCATTCGTCTCTTAATTGCATTGAAACCCGGAGATAGTATGAAAATATGTCACGAAGTTCGACGTGTTTCGAAGAAACACTGGTCCAAAAAGTCTATCTGAGCAAACAAGTACTCGTGGAGACAAACCTAACTTTCAGAGTGTTTTCCGTTGCATACAGACAAGACGTAGCAAAGTGACTTAAATTGAATACGTAATTTATTGCCCTGTGTCGAAATGCATCGTTAACTCTAAATAAGTGGAAAAACCCGTACATCCCCTTTAAAGGGAATAGTTCACCTTGAAAATCTGCTTCGCTATCGGCACATAGGGCACATAGTCTTGAGCCAAAAACGCCGAATCTGACATCTTTTTGGACAAAAGGTGAATATCTTCGGAAAAATATGCAAAATATGCAGCGCAAATTGAGCTGTTATGCCCTTAATAAAATGCAATGAAAAATGTTTAAATTATTTTATTTACTTACACGAAAATTGCTCGTCTTCTACCAGTGTTGCACCGAAAGACACAACACCGTTTTCTTGGCATCCTAATGTATAGCACTCGCACTGATTCATTTGGGGTTACTCACGTGCTGTTATTATAAAAGCACATTGACGGCTATGCTGCAATGGACCAGATCTGAAGGTATGATAATGTAAATAATAAAATGTAGTTCATGCTATGTATGGAACAGACTATACCTTGGGGGCAAATTACGATACTCTGGCAGAGTTTTCGGCTAATGCGTATGCGCAATGGTGGACGACGCAATTCTTTCGTCACCCGTACGCCGCCATACGTCCCGACGAGGATTTTCGGAGTCAACTTCGAAAAAGTGGACAAAATTTTTAGTTACTGTATTGAAACTACTCAGCGTAGCGAGAAAATGTTTTGCCGCAATCTACTTTTCGACAAGCTCTACAAAGCTGCTATTCCAGCTTAAATCCCCATGTGATAGGTGAATTATTCCCTTTAGATAAACCACTCAACCTGGTTGACATGCCTTTTTAATGGTTTCAAACAACAGTCGTATAGCTCTCCAATTCCTAGAGCCACTGTACAATTCATTGACAATATTTAATAAAGTTAACTTTGGAAAACAAAAATAGTATGAAAATATGTCATTATTGGTTAGGATAGGCCCTTCCTTCCGCTTGGACCAATGCGGAGCCATTGGATGAAGGAGAAAGGAAAAGGTGGGCCAAAGCGGAATGCTGCGGGGAGGTCCCAGGCCATGCAAACGGCCACTACTTCCGGGGCGGCCGGCTCATTGGTCGCCCAAAGCCCGGTGGCCGACGACCGCCAAATCCTGGTTAATCCTGGTTAACCTGGCGTGCCGGAGGATCGAGGATCGGCCGTCAGGTGGATGAAAAGGATCTGGAGACTAACTAAATTGTCTTTGAAGCTTATGAGAAGGAACGAACCTATCAATTAACGCCGATATCGTTGATGTCACACCATGTATGCGCTTAATTATTTCAAATTCTATGCATATGTTACCGAGATCAGCAATGATGGAGCTCTATGCATTCATATCTCCAATCTGTTATCACATTCGCAATACACTTATCTAACTTATATGAACGTCAATGCCAATAAATATGGACGCTCGGACCATCCCTGACATTGATTGCTCCAATATCAGCGGCCCTGCATTCCGGTGGCATCGCAGCGTGACATATAAAAAAAAACACGGCGCCGCTATTTCTTCCTCTCCGCGGTTTAATAAGAATTCTCGTCTTTTTACGGTTGTGACCACCGAATTGGCGCGCGGCCAGGGCGCGGACTCGAGTGCGAGGGAATCGATATACGCTGGGCCGCTGCTGGGCGCCCGCCGCGACTTCCTACTCTTGATTAATAAAACCTCATCTGGCAGCGGCGGGATTAGCGAGGCGGCGGCTGAAGCCGGTGGAATGCCAGCCGGCCAGTATTGGCCTGCTCTCCGTCACCGCGCAGTGCCGGGGGGCGCCCGCTATGGAAAATGGCGACCGCTCTGCATTGGGGGAAACTGGAAGAGACGCAGGATGACCGCTGCTCTGTATGTACTCGATGTAAACATGCTGTTTAAACTGGGAAGGTAGCAGTCTTGTAAATATTTTTCCCCCTTTCCTTCAACATGTGTGGGTATTCTGCACTGTGTCATAATCTGGCGCAAAAATGACATATGCTAATCCTTGGCTCTGAGTAACTGCAGTAACTCCCACCTTACAACAGGGACATGCTTGAATAAGAACTCGTCGCTCTTGTCGCTGCACTGATTTGAGTTTCTGCAACAAGCCGTCTGTTTGGGAACGTTAGTGAGATCGGGGAATATTGGAGGTTAGGCCAACCCGCATTGCGTTCTTCACAGGAAAGCCATGAGTAGAATTGGTATTTAACAAAATGCACACCCTTCTATCATGTGTGATTGCAGCATCTCATCATATTGTTCACACGTAATGCATTTCAAATTCACATTGTGTTTAGTTATTATACTTCCCTTATGTTTTTAAAGCAATTTAGGTTTTAAGTATCTATGGTTGAAAAATAATTAAATAACCAACAACCTCACACTAGGAAAGTGAAAATTAAGGCTAAAAATGTATTGAATATATCGCTGTTTGGCAGCTTCTTCAGCAACAAAGATAATCTTTTAAATATAAGTTTGGCAGCTTCTTGCTGGAGAAGCTGCCAAACAGCGAAATATTCCTTACATTTTTGGCCTTAATTTTCGCTTTCTTATATGAGGTAATTGGTTATTTCAATATTTTTCATTACAATGAACCTCACTCAGAGTTTTCGCCATCTTCGATGTATCTATGGTTGTTCATGACTGAAATTGAGGGCACAACTAGAATTAGGAAAGGGGTTACGTTTTACCGATGCGCTTGAAAATACGAAACAGTGGAAGTTTCAAAACTATGGTTTAAATCTTATCTTTCTTCTCCGAAGCCATTCATATTCCATTTTCACTCTGATATCAAAGTATGTACCTCATGTGTCCTACTACCTGTACCTACCTGTATAGTCCTACTGTCCTATGTGGAAGACAAACTATGAGCTTAATGAGCTTAACCTTATTTCCTGCGGGCGGCCAGAGAACCGATTCCCTGCAGGGGGGGGGGGGGGGCCGATTATGCCCCCCAAAAGATCTCGAGA
>JARFNZ010134779.1:0-10948 GCA_031763405.1 Balanus nubilus
TAATTTCTTTAACTCCCTGTATGGTATAACAATAATGGAATATACATGTAAGAACTAAATACAATGTTTCTTTAATAGATAAACCAACTTGATATTTGAGAAAATAGAAAACAAGTATTTGCTCGTTTTCTCGGTATCGCCCATTCGTCCTTGGCTCATCCCTACAGCTACTGTTTCGGAGGGAGGATAACTGACGCACCGCGCCCTTGATACTCTCACGGTTGATAATAAACAGGTTGTCATATACCGTGATGGTATTTCATCTAGTTTTTATTTGTATTTTATAGCATTTTATTTTATACCGACCGTGTATAACAACAGACAATATAAACGCGTTGCCATAACAACTATTGCCACGTTGTGTGTGCGTCACAAATGTTTTTGATGCGCTAAAGATGAAACACCTACTGGATTTGGCATGATATGAAAACGAAATAAACCAGGCATATCGAACCTATCTAAGTAATCATATTTCTAACATCCATTTGACAAACATCTGACACCTCTAAGGCATTTCGTTATCGGCTGTAGAGCTAAGACATAACACAAACACAAACATATGAAATGATTTAAGGTCACTATTAGCCAGAATTAAATATTTTGCGTTCACTAAGCCAAATAGTTAGAGTAACCGGACCAAACGAAATAGCAAAGGTATGTGGACCTTATGTGAAGAACCATGCTTCGAAATGTTCATATGTATTAATGACTGGTGGCTGCGATGTAAAAAAAAAACGTAGTCAAGTTAGAGAAGTGGTATTTTGGAGAAATGTTGCAGGTCTATTTGAATTTCATTCAAGCACAGATGACAAAAGCATTCAAGTACCATAAAGTGTGCCTAGTACTTTCCTATCCGTTGTTTTCAGCGTCGATCGCTTGAACGTTTCTAAATTGAAATAACTTTGGTTAGGAACAATTTTAGGCCAAAGGTGATGAAGTTACAATATGCTTTGACCTATCGATTTCAAGTTGCAACACTGTTTTTGTAATAAAAGGTCATTATTTACCTTTAATATATCAGCTCACAAAACAAGCTAGAATAACGGCATTTGGGAGTAAGGGAGGGCGGTAAGGAATATATTGCTAGCTAGGAAGAAGCCGAAAAAACACTTGATAGCTCTTGAAACAGCCTAGCAACGATTTGTCTTCCGATTTGAGCCAGGTCATAAGTTTAGGCGTCAGAGGTTCTCAAATGTCAAAATGTCCATTTTCCACGGACATGGTTTTGTGAATATCTTTTCAAGTTACAAAGTTAGTGTAACTATTTTGACGCCATCGTGTTTCTCTCGTTCAGACGCTTTTAAATACTTCTCATTTGATCTGGTCAGGTGAATTTCAAAGTTTGATCTCGGGTCGAGATCAAGTTAAGGTCAAGGCCAAGGTCAAGATCAAGGTGGCCTCACAAGGTGAAGTTGAATATCAGGAAAGTTCTCTTGTTGATACAAACACATTGGTAATGGTTTCCTTCCTTAACATTATGCCATCGAAAGTAAGTGGCAAAAAGTTGTTCCTGGCCTCGTATGACCCCGGATGAACTTACAGGGGTCGCTGGTACAAATTTACAGCTGATGTATCAGTAATGAGCTACAGAGACATGATCTTGAAATAATTAACTCTATGCGTTTCTATTGAAAATGAAGGATTTGTACTTTTGTCAATTTTCTTATAATGGGAAGGTCATGAAGATGACTTGACCTCAGGTCACCGATATCAAAAACCGAGATATGAAAGTTGTAGATACATGGGTCCCATTAAAATTCTGAAAGTTTGAGACCGATCTACCAAAAAATCTGGCCATGGCTCAACCACAAACTTGTAAAGGGGTAATTTCAAATGTCGGTACTTTGACCTGATCTGGTGACCTGACCTGAGGTGACCCAAGGGTAAGATTATGTGCATAATTCAATTCTAGCCAGGCATAGAAGCGTTGCCGTTTTTTTCACTATGCTCGAAAAACAGGAGGGGTGGATCCCCCCTCATAACGCGTGTTTAAGAGTATGGAAGGTCTGATCCATTTTTTTTTTACAAATAAATGTAGTCCAAACCTTTTGAATGAATGGATTTGGGAGGTCAGTACCCGGGCCATGCAGAGGTTAGGACAATGTGCGTGCTTTTATACACAAACACTGCCACTTTTATTCTACCACTTTTATAAAATAGGTAAACTTTGTAATTATTCCATTAAGTACTCATAAATCGTCGCATTCCGCCCTCTCTCGGTGAATAAGCACTATAGCCCATTTACTTTCAAAAGTCAAATGGCCAAAAGTGCCCTCTGCAAAGAATCACTTATAGCTCTAATGTTAAATAAATTAAATTTGTATTCGCAGATAATTTTTAATAGGAACATTTACATTACACGCACGTGACATATTTGAAGATACACCTTGGACCGTTTGCCTTTTGAAAAAAAACGGGCTATAGCTGCACGCTGATATCCTGCCAACTGGCAGATTCAGGAGGTCGGGCGGGGGCATTAGGGACGTGACCTAATTCATGTTCACGTCTTGTTTCATTTTTGTTTAATAAACTCGGTGATGATAATGATTAGGAACCCCCCCCCCCAAAAAAAAAGGCTGAAATCGACGCATCTGTACGCATTTTCTCATGTAGAAGGAAATCTAAGAAACTTTCCACTAAGGCAAGCTTGTTTTAAAACGTCTAGCAATGCATGAATAAGCAAAAACCGATTAGTTTTTGAATTTTGTGAAACTTCTTTAGGATGTTGTCCCTCCCCCCACTGCCAGAAACCGCCGAAAAGCGATAAAAATGGTATACATTTCACAGTTTGCAGATAATCAATATTTCTCAACAAAATATATCCATCCCCTAGTGCACGATGATAACACGCGTCTATATTGAAGTTAAGACAAATACTTCTAAATGGGCTATAATTAACATCAATCATAAATTATCATTATCAATCTTGAATTACAAGCCTTGCGATTTATTAAGCCTAATTCATTGCATAATATGTTACAATTAAACTTTTGTTGTATGTTGGCATGTCGTTTTCAGTTGCACTTTCAGATATCCTTCCATACCTGTTATTGCAACTTCATTGCGTTATTGCGTAAATGTATTTTCATGTCCTCACATGCACTTGCAAATAACATGCAAGATGGTCATTCCCTGGTTGTACAGGTTATGGTATCGTGAACCGTATTTTCTGAGGCAAAAGCTCCTCTACCCACCCACCCACACCACTGTTGATGAATTTCACACATGGAAATGGCAATTTCGCGAAAATCCGAAACTCACATTGCTCGAAGTTGAATTCACGATTCGTCTTCTTCTTCAACAGTTGTTGTATTTGTTTTAGGTAGCTTTCAACCGCTTCTGCGGTGTTTGTCTGCCTGGCCGAGGGAACCTTAATTAGGGCATCCTAGAAAATTTTGATTTTTTAAAAACGAAAGCATCGCGAATTGTTGCCCCAGATCCCCTAAAAAGTAGATTTAAGTGCAAGATATCTATAACACCTTCTGAAAAAGTGTTTTCCCTTGCTAACAAAAGACATTTTAGCATTTGCTATATAATATACGTCAACATGCAAAAAAACGAATCAACACCGTTGTCCCATTAACAACAAAGCCTTATTCAGTATATAATACAAAGACAACGTTGTACGTACACCTAGAGCCTCTAGATCTACATATAGTCTTATACACTAGATGAAATACCTCGAAACATAAGAGCATAGAGCTGAAAGTCCTAGAAGTAAAACTAACGTTACAAAAAACATCATCACTTACACCCATTTCATAATTATATATACATACCTCAACATAATTGCATAAGTATAATCATAACAACTAGATGTAATAATTATATCATCATATATATCTAACCACAAATATATACAATACACCACTATCCTTCAAATCTACGGAATAACCATCCCCTGAACGAAGTTACTTATAATACTTATATACATATTCACAAATAGTTTCATATAAACATCCATATATACAAAAATATCCCATCAAAACGAACGTACCGCGGTAGGGTGGGGCACTTGGGATATTTTTGTATTTATGGATGTTTACACTATTTGTAAATATGTATATAAGTAACTTCGTTCAGGGGATGGTTATTCCGAAGATTTGAAGGATGGTGGTGTATATGTATATATTTGTGGCTAGATATATATGGTGATATAATTGTTACATCCATTTGTTATGATTATACATAGTAATTATGTTGGTGTACGTATATATAATTATGAAATGGGTGTGAGTGATGATGTTTTTGGGACGGTAGTATTACTTGGACTTTCAGATCTATGCTCTTATGTTTCGAGGTATTTTTTATTGTGTAGAAGATTATATGTAGATCTAGATGCTCTTAGTGTACATACTACGTTGTCTTTGTATATACGGAATACGGCTTTGTTGTTAATGGGACACCAGTGTGGGTTTATTTTTATGCATGTTGACGTTTATTTGTAAATGCAATAATGTCTTTTCTTAGCAAGGTTAGATCATTTTTCAGGAGGTGTTATATATATATATATATATTGTACTGAAATCTACTTTTTGAGAGGATCTGGGGTAATAATTCGTGGTGCTTTCGTTTAAAAAAAAACAAATATTCTAGGCTGCCCTAATTAAGCCCTTTGCCAAGCAGACGAAGACCGCAGAAACGGTCGAAAGCTAACTAAAACAAATACAAACACTGGTGAAGAAGAAGACAAATTTTGCATTGAACACTATATGTCCCGGTTCAACAACTCCATCTTTAACACTATTACTGTCGGGGGGGGGGGGGAGGGGGCGATTCGCCCCCCCCCTGAGGTTTTTCGTTTACCATTCATTCAATAATCAATCTAGGATCGTCAAACTTTTTGACTTTTCCTATCGTTTCATTGCGCATCGAATGGTGTACTTTTTCCAACAATTTTCATCAGAGGCGGGTCCAGGACCGTTTTGGGGGGGGAATGTTTGGACGTTTTTGACCCAAAACCTTTGCGTGTTTAATTACTCGTGAAGAGTTGGATTTTGGAGAAAACTGAAGAAAAAGTAGGTTTCAGTACAAAATTATATGTTCTTTCAAATGGCTATCTTGAAATTGCCCCCCCAAATTATTTTGAACTTCCAAAATTTTAGAAAAACAAAACTTTTTCTTCAAAATCGTATAACTTTTTTATTTTTCAAAATTACGAAAACAAACGGAATACATTTAAGACAAGACATGCTAAGTAATGTATGACGAAAATTTCAAGTCGATATCTTAATATTTCATGCCCTAAGGCTAAGTCAAATGCGTGATCTACCATTATAGGTAAATGGTGAAAAAATCAAATACTTCCTTATACGCATCGGATCGGTCCAATTATTTCAGTGTCATGTCATATTAGGCCCTTTTGGATTGCCCAGTTGCAATCTTTGGTCGGTGACCTTCTGAAAGGTCAATTAAGGCCATTCAAGGTCACAAACACTTATTGTAAATAACTCCTCACAGGATAAAGATAGAAACTTGTAACTGGTGCCAAAGTGTTTGTTTCGTCAATACGCGTCTTTTGAGATGCAAATTGACCTATCTAGGTCAAATTGACCTTGACTTTGACCTGGGGTCAAATTTTGAAATTGACCTAAACAGGTAAAAAATGTATATGCTTCGAACCACCAGAACGAGAGAAACACGATGGTGTCAAAATAAATATCCTATCATTTTTAGATAAAAAGTTATTTACAAACACAATTTTGCTGAAAAACAACTTTTTTGAACTTTAATGACCTCTGAAGCCTTAACTATTGACCTGAGGTCAAATCTGATGGCACACTTACGAAAGAGCGTTTCAAGGGCTTTTTAATACTGTTTGAGGATTCCTCCTAGCTATCATATTTTTTAGATAATGTGAAGTATCTGGAGCAATGTCCTAATACAGCAAATTTGACATCATTTGACCTCATTTACCCTTGAAGATATTGACCCTTGCAGATTTACCCTTGCAGATTCATAATCACGAATCTGAAGTCCGTTCCACGGCACATATGAAACTTTTCCCTTTGAGTCATTATAAGGAATCTGCATTCTGCATGCAGATCGCAGACAATGGAGATTTGCACCAAACTGAGAATTCTAATAGTCTGATATGCTGATCACGAATCTGAAGTATTTTTGTTTTGCAGCACATACACAACTTGTTTCCTTTAAGTTGTTATAACGGATCTGCATGCAGATATCAAACCATTTAGATTTGTATGAGTGTTCTAGATGACCAACTTTGACATGCTGATCACTAATCTGAAAGCTGTTCCACATCACATGTAAAACTGTTTCTGTTAAGTTGTCACAAAGAATCTGTATGCACTATGCAGATACCACACAACTCAGATTTGACACAAATTAAGCATTAAGTATTATCCAAAGAAATATAAAGTATATATTGAGACAGAAACTAACAACATATATGGGTGAACACATTTTGTCAAAAAAAACTTCTCCAGCACCCTATTTACTATTATGGAGAAAATGAAAACACAGAACATTACTTTTTATCACAGAACATACAGGGACTTATCATTCCAGATGACTTGAATTTATGACTTGAAGTCCTTTGTGGTCCATTTTTCAAAGCTTTTACAGAGAAAACCTATATTTTTTGCTGTTTTTCGGATATTTTCGGCTGCTGAGGACTCTGGTAAGCCTTCAGTCCAGTGGACTTCTTTAAGTACACCTGCACGGTGGTCTTTGAGATCTGGTAACCCATCCTGGAAAACCTGGCCAAAAGTTTTTGAACATTTTGCCTCTTTTATTAACCACTTTTGCACAAACAATTTTGACCACATGGCTCACGTTTGAGGGGTGGCCTGGGTGAAGGGGATCTTCCAGTGATTGTCCCTTAACAAATATTTGCCACCACTTGTTCACTGGGTTAGCGATAATACGCCAACCTAGCGATAAGGACTCTGCTACTTCTTGCTGGTTGCGGCCAGCTTCAAGCATTTCAATTTCCCAGCATGGGCTGACTCGCAGGACATACCCACCTGGGACACACCCATGCTGTGGTTACAGAGGTTACAGCAGGACTGCAAACTTTTCAGGTGCTAATTACTTTGGTTTAACAAAAAATGCATCGTTGAACATGTTACCAGTTGTTATAACAACCATGCTGCTTATTCCACAAAGTATTTTGCATGCACCATAACATAACAGACCCTTAAAATGGGAAGACATGGGTGAGAACAAACTTATGGGACACCCTGTACTATTTTTATAGCCTAGTGTTGGCCTCTAGTTGCTATGGTGTGGACTGGTGCAAATTTCTGGCTTGTGAAAGCCAGACTGGTGCAGATTTCTGGCCTACATGGTGCAGGCTGGTGCAGATTTTTGCTAGTGGGTGGAATGCCTTGTCAACTCCTGTGCCATACTTTGCAGTTTGGTAGCCACCCTACCATTCAATTTCAGACTAAATCTATAAAAAGGTGAGGCAATAAAATTGGTAGGTAGGGACTGTCAAGTACCTACATTCCTGAAGCTAATACAAAAGCAAACCATTAGAAATGTAAAAGTGCTAAAGCCAGCAACAAAACAAACTACTAAATATGATGCTAAGCTGGAGCCTGTACATTAGATAATTTCTGAAAATATCATAAGGCACATGTCCCTGGAGCAAAAGCTGAAATAAATGGCAAACTGTGGCTTAGTGAAGCAAAAGTCAATGCCTGCTTCATCTTTGACCCCAGAGCCCGGATTCACCAAATCTACAATTTACTCTGGGGAGTAAACACTACAACTTTTATAAACAATACTGGTCTACAAGTCATAGTGTCCTTAAACACCAATAAACAAAGCTAATAGCAGTATCTATTGACTTGTCTTTTAATATTTGTGTTCATGTTCTACATTGACATGTGATATTGTTAGTCAAACAGCAAGCAGGATAAGCTTTAATACAAGCTTAAAGACAAAAGCATAGTTGAAGAATGGACAGAAGTTAAAATATTCTTACCAAAAAGGCTACTCAAAGTAGAAATTATTCACGCATAAAAAAGCAATACAAATGGCGGCATATACCCACGAATGCCAGTATCAGTACGGTATACAGCTTTGGACACGAGCATTGACATATACAAGCACGCATGCATAATATTTGATTTCCCTCACTGGAACGTAAGGTAAGACGTATATTGCGCACAAAAGACAAACAGCATCTTATTGTCTCAAATATTAGTCTACTAATTTATATTTAATGCAAAGATGTCGCAGTAGTGCCATGGATGGCGCCTTCAGACCGTAACGAATTGCTTCGCAAATTCAATGTTTTTTACTTATTTTTAAAAAATCGTAGGTATCTATTGTTCTGGATCAGTTGAGTTTCCAGCACGCGTGGGGAGTCGGCGTCAGGTATTTCTTGGCTTTAGGCAGTCGGCATATCCGCGAGCCTCTAGCGGTTCCCGCTTCCGTTCGGCAAAATACGCCAAACGATTGTGTTCATAATGCTTATTTCTTAGGTACTTATACTTATACTTAGTTATAGGTGGTTATTAAGCATTGTGAAAACAGGCGTTTTGTGAATTTATTCGACATGAAGCGTGGAGGGCTGGAGGCTCGCGGCTATGCCGACTCCTGGAACACCGACCCTTGTTTTTATAAGTGACCGAAATCCGGGGAGAAATGTGTGTGTGTGTGTGTGTTTTTTTTTTTGGGGGGGGGGGGGTAAAAGTTACGAGAGTCCGCGCTGCAGGAGGCCCCCACGGAAAGCTCTGTCTCCGCTAGACAAATTTTGTGGCGCTGCATGACGCATCCAGAACGTCGATTTTAGGCTCGCTTTTTGGGGATCATACAAAGTTTTACAGAACCGCGAAAACTCATCGGAATCCGCTTCCTTATGAATTGGTGGTTGTCACAAACTTGTTTGCCTTTATATTAGTTGCTTGGCTTTTCCTCTACCAATATCGAACAAATTGTGCCAATTTCGTGTCGATTTCAGGCGGTTGGGAAATTTAGGGGGCGCGCCCATGGCGCGACCCTAACGGCCTCTGGATCCGCCCATGGTCCCCGGGCTCGTCTCTTCGCTTTGGACACCCAGGATCACATGACTCCCATTCTTTGCGTATGCTATTGAAGTCCTACATATGCTGTATAAATTTTATTTTATGAAATTATGAAAAAACTCTGAAACACGAAAAACAATGTCGGTCGAAAGGCTCCAAATTAGTTTGTAAAGGGTAATTGTCGCTAAATTCCGAAGCGACATTCGCCTTCTCTTAAACGTAATCGTAGCCTCGAAGCATGGAGCGTCCCTGCCCTGCAAGAGTTGTGGGGGACGGATATATTTTAAAGTCGATTCTTTCCATGCAACGCAGATAGGCGTGATATTTAAGTCCGAAAATATTGAGGGACGCGTCCCCCATAGCCTCGGTTTCGACAACCATGCCTCCAAGCACACTCCACATTTATTGCACTTTGATTACAAAATACAAATGCCGATTTCTCTTTGACCTTTTCCATTTGTGAATGTTTAGAAATATATCATCGATATGTATTTCTGGTGGATCACCACTATCAAATGTTTTGTATTATTGTATAGCTGAGAGTCATGTTTAAATATCAAAAAACAAATTTATTTTCTTAGCTCTTTGTGCTACTGTGCTTTCCAATTTTGCCTAGAACAGGACTAAATGTTCAATAAAATAATGGTAGTGATGTGAAAGTTTCATGAACAGCTGATTGCATTCACTGTCGCCCCGGAATAACAAAAATCAATAATCCGCCATTAAAGATCATGCCAAATATTCTGTAGTGTGTGGGCTTGGAGCAATCGGTGGATATCATGCCGCTTCTCCAAGGTTGAAGTTGCCTCAAATGCTGTTTTCTAACGATTTCGTCACGAATTTGGACTGTTCTGTCTTTGTGGTGGGAAGTCGTGACAGAGCCCCAGCGTTTGTTCGTCGATAGTACATTTGTTGTTAGGAAGTGGCGGGGGCCGCCGTCCCTTGATCAGTGGTGGTAGCCCTTGCAATCGTGGAAAGGAGTGGAAATGTACGCCAAAGGGAAGGGATCGGCCGTCCCTTCCGATGCACAAGCGAGAGAAAAGTAAGTATTCATGTGTTAATCCTTAATTTATGTGTAAAACTTGGTGCGCGATTTGTGGCTGCGCTTGCGCGCAATGTTTTGCCGCGTTAAGATACTCTTATGTATATGGCTATGATAATGCGATCTTCTTAATTTTCAGTTGGATGCGTAGGTAGTCTTGCTTTCCTTTTATAATTCAACAATTATTTTATCTTCAATACTTTTTATTTTCATAACTGATGCTGACACTCAGCATCAACATGCATGACATGTTTAACTTGCACTCTAATACTAGCTATCCTTACTTATTGCATGCAATAAAGGAGTGATATTTTACAGCTTCACTTGAATTATGCATACCTTGTACCTGTGCAAGTAAAATACTTGCATTCCATTCAATATTACCTAAGGGACAAGATTCAAGCCTTGTTCCTTTGACTGTTGATACTGTCTTCAAGTTGTTCATACCAGTCACTGTTGCATAACTACATTACAGTGATATTATCACAACAGTCCTCATGTTTCAAAAGTCCTGTAATTTGCTGATTAGGGTAGAACTGACACCCACAGGCTATATGTGAATTATGTTCCACTCTCACTATTTATTTGGGGAGTAAGATACTTGCCTTCTATGCTGTTGACCCAGGTTCATGTCCCGAGCATGCCTCTGCAAAAATTTGCCCCTGCTGGTGGCTCCCATATGCAAACCCTCAAAACAGTATGAGAGTACCAACTGCCATTTGCAATTGGTCCTGAGAGAGAGAGAGAGGATATGGTGCTTGACCCACAAACCAACTTCATCGCTCACCTGGTCAACTCACCTGGTAGGCTCCTCACCAAACCTTTCCTCAGGGAAGGGACGGACAAGAGAGGAAGCCACGACACAGAGAGCGCCAACCTCAGATGATCGGAACATGGGCGGTTGGGG